>RWGY01000361.1:306831-472158 GCA_007726485.1 Eragrostis curvula | reverse complement strand
CTGTAATTATGTTTTAACCCCTGTCTTTTTACACCCAGACTCCTAAACTTTTCCATAATTACAGATAGGTCCCTGGACATATTCTGTAATTACACTTAAGCCCTCAAAAACCTTTTTATAATTACAATTTAGCCCTCCAACCTTTAAATGTCCATATCTTTTTAATCCGAACTCCGTTTTGGGTGATTTTTGCGCCCACGGGTTCGTGGAGTCGCGAAGTACCTCATAGTACTATCCATGGAACCCCACACTAGGTTTAGAAATCTTTACCTCCTAATATATCTCTCACTCCCTATATCTTTTCTCAGCAGATCATGCGATGATCACTTGTGTCGCAAATATCTGCGCATGTAAACCTAACCCATCCTGTGATGCTATTCCGCCTAATGTCACCCAAAACACCCTCACTTATTATATCGATTCCTAACAGATCATGCGATGATTGATCTCGAATGTCTCGAGTACTTGTTCACCCTAATCTAACCGACCCACACTATGCTATTCTGTCTAATATCTTCTTATCGCAACACACACACCACTTCACCTCTGAATAACCTATTCATTCTTTTGCTCGCTAGCGTTAAACCTAGCGGTCATTCGTACCATTCCACCTTCAACCTAGTACCCTTATCTTATCACAAACAAAATCTCGAACCTAACCTAAATCAACCCTCGCTCGATCAAACCTAACCTAGTATCCTCGCCCAACTCCTTTTGATTTATTGCTCTGCTCTTATAATTGATCTTTTATTGGATCTTATTGGAGTTGTCTGGTATTTTAATTGCCAGCTGCCTTTATTTGAAGTTGGCATTTTATTTGCAGACATGCATTCATATCGCGCATAATCACGTACACACGCTGCAATATACCATCGCCTGCATTCATGCAAGTTCTTTCTATAAAATAATATAGAAGCTTGCATATTAGATATGCACGCAATCACCATCAGTAGAGCATCTGCATCCCATCATCTTCACCCTAAGGTGTTCACCCAACGAAGACCATATGCATAACCACACGCCCATGTTCATATATTAGAGAAAATAGATAACTAATAACTTGGTCTAGGTGAATATGGCCGCTTACAAGGCCAGGTATATCACCTATGACATGTAACCTGCTTTGCATTAATATGCTGCATCATGCATGGTTCTTGTCTCTCGTTCTCACCGAAGTTTCTTTGGAATCTTATTTGGCTTTCCTCGATCTTTATTTCTTTGCTCTTTTATTCCTTTTGCGGTAGTTTATACGTACTGTTTTATGCGCTATTTTATGCGAGAGCCGAGGAAGAGCCTGAGGAATTCGAAGAGCTGCTGAGGACTCCAAGCTCGAAGACCAACTCGGAGAAACAAGCCTCGAGCCAGAGTTTAAAGTTTAGGAAAGCGATTTCCAGGCGAAGCCCTAACTCCCATTGATCATGTTGATCCTATGTTTGCAAATAATCCCACATAGAGCTTGATTTCAAATAAAACATGCATGGTATTTTAAAGATTGATTAAATGTTTAGAATGACCTAAGTACTTGTTGATTGCCATGCCTTGATATTGCTTATCCTAATCTCCTTGATAAACCTAGGAACCACCATCATTAATTCTTAATGATGAGTGGATCAATATGCTGCTTAGGATTCATTCAACCGTGTACTTAATAACTTGATACACATGCTTTTGTGTAAAAATGTGTGCGTGATGGCTGGTGATGAGTGTGTAAAGTGAAAATGGGTGGGAATAGTAAGTGCAACCCATAGTGGGGTATGCTTTTGACGGGAGCAAGCGAGGTAGTCCTCAGTGGGGAGGCTATCTCTGGGACGCTACTCCTCGCAGGAGGGTAGCTATTGAAGATGCTTGCTTCGGTCGTATAAGGACCGGTTCATGTGCCGTCTGGCCTAGCACCCTCGTGCAACCACAAGCCCCTGTTATGGGCAGGGTTTGGAACCACACCCTACTAGTGATCGCCTCGGTACCACCAGGAGGCAGGGAGTTGCAACCGGAAGCCAGGAGAGGATCTTGACGAGGTTGGCGTCGGTTCTGGCAAGTGAAAGTTGATGGCCATGATATTTATATTGATGTGAAGCCCCTGGTCGCTGATTTTCCGGGGGTGGTACCGAGGTGACACTGGGCAGGTACGGGACCATTAGTATCCAGTCGGAACCAGGGCACTGGGAAAGACTGGGTACCTTGTGGGGAATGTGTACAACCTCTGCAGAGGATAAGAATCTATCCGGATAGCCGTGTTCCACGGTATTGGACGACGCGAAAGCCATGGCCACACCAATAATTAGAATTTCTGCGTGAGTTATCCTTGGCGGGTGTGATTTTGGAAAACGCCGGTTTGGAGCCGTGTGCTGGTTCCTGCCAGCAATAAAATTTGGGAACTGGCGGGATGGACGGCATCTCCCCCAGGGCCAACCAACCCCACTATATTTAATCTCTATACCTGACTTAGTTGCGAACGAGTTTTGTTTTCAAAACCAACCCTTGCATAAAATTGGCTTTCCGCCGATATGATGATGAACCTCCAGCCTTATCCTTGTTATACCCCTGCATATAATTAACCCTTGTGTTAGGGTTTGCTGAGTACCTTATGTACTCACGCGTTTGCGTTTGTTGTTTTTAGTGAGAGAAGTCTTCGTAGGGAGACGACGACGTCTGGTTTTCGTTCTGCCTCTCAAGTCCTGCCTGTAGGCTTGGGCCGTTGTTTCCGCTGATTGTCTGCTTCGCCCTTAGTTGGTCGGAAGGACCTGATACTTCGTGATCCTCGTCGTACCGCCACTAAGGCTCTAAATCAGGTATTATACTATTTACCTAATCGAAGTATGCTTTTGATCACCATATCTGTGTTCTTGTGCGTATCAGCTACTGATCCAGGGACTGATACATGATGCACAACATGCTCCAGAAATTGGGGTATGACAGAGTGGTATCAGAGCAATACTTGACTGTAGGACGAAAACCTAGGATTAGACGCGCTCGAAAAAGAATATTTTCAAAACTATTTGCCAAAATATTCCATATTACTCTTCCCCTTCTCTTGTTTAAAATCCCTCTGCTTCCTTCAACGACAAGAAAAAGGCCTCAACCAGAAGTGTCTGCATGCAGAAGTCTCCAATTCAATGGATAACCACGATTATGTGATCATAGAAGTAGAAGGCGTGTCGTACCAGGTGTACCGCACACCAGACATGGTTCCGAAGCAAGAGAACAAGATCAATGCAACTCAAGGCACTGGATCACGGATGACATGCTTCAACTGTCGAGACCCCGGACACAAGTTTGATAATAGTCATCCATATCACCTATCGGAGAAGTAAGAGCTGCGGTGACAGACATGGAGGTTGAACTTTGTCAACTACCTGGCACCATCAGAAAAGATTGGATTTTCAGTGCAGGAAAAGCATGGGATACAGGAAACATGGACTGACATGGATAACACCAATGTGGTGTCAACTCCTATCATCGTCAAGTATTTGAAAAGTTGAGTAGCCTGGAAGAGTCAATGAAGGAGATCTGTAAAGAAGTCACCAAACTTAAGAAAGCTCTGCAGCTCAGGAGGCCAACAAGAGCCGTAAACAGAAGAGAAAGAAAGAACAAGCGAGCCTCTGATCAAGTCACGCGTGAAAAGATCAAGAAGCCAAGACACTGCTACCACTGCAAGGATCCAGAGCATATGATAGCCAGTTGTCCTTTCTACAAACAAGGACCTATCCTTTTCCAACGGACCCATGAGCACGACCACTCAAGCGAGTACCAGTACGCCATCTCAGAAGTACGAAGGACACCACGAGCAAACCAGAAGTGTTACCTATGTCGGAAGCATAGGCACCTTGCAGCGGATTGCACTGAAGCCCGTGATAAAGGAAACAAGGACATCAATAATTGATGTCAAGGATTGCAAGGTAGCCAGGCGTCACCCACAGGCAGCCATGTTATATGTGCCGGAATCTCATGAGTAGGTCCTACATGATGGTGATTTAGAGCTTCGCTCAGCACCATGAAAGGACGCTATCCTCATGCAAGAGCTGTATTAACCATGCAGAATAATGGTAGTACTTGTAAGGCTCCTAGAGGTCCCACAAATGGATTGAGCTAGGGCTGTAAACCTGCTCTATAAATAATAAAGGGATATCAGTGACGTCCTAATTTAAACATGGAATTAAGTTACAACCTTTGCTCGAGAAAGGTTGAGTAGAGAAAGTGAAAGCTCAAAGACTCAATGATCATGCGGCACGTACCCAAATAATGTCAAGACATCAAAGCAATGAAGTCTTTTACCACAGAAATGTGGGCAACAGTTTTCCTTTTAACCGACCAAGTCATGTGACCCCCCTCGATTCTTTTTGGTCAAGGACTATTGGTCGAGTGCTGATGCTAGCAGAAGAAATCGATAGTCTACCTACCCATAAGCCTTAAGCCTCGATCATAGCACGCTAACATCTTAAAACCACAATTAACAAATCGCGTTGCTTGAGTGATTCGATGATTTTTGTTGATCCTGTTCGGTGTTTCTATGTTTGAGTGCTCAAAACCAAACATCATAACAACAAGAATCAAAAGTTAAGAGCAACTTAATGTCAAATCGTCTCCCAACCTATACCCAAACCCCTGCCAAAGCAAATCCCGTCAAGGAAGTGTCAGCTAAGAGCCAAGCAAGTCAAAGGTTTGCTCCAGCGACAGCTAAAGGTCACAGACCAATTGGAAGGTTTACCAGAGACGGTACTACCAAGGTCAAAAGGGTCAAGATGTCAGCCACTTGTCACCCAACAACACGTCAAAGAAAGCTTAATCAAGAAGGTGAAGCAATTGACAGTCGAGATAATGACAAAGAGGTTTCAGCCATCATCACCATTGACCCAACTCAAAAGTTAATGACCCCATACCAAAGAGGCAACAGGAATTAACAGCCCACAATTATGGAACTTCCACAGTGAGGGAAACGCTGCCAAAGACAGAGCTCATATCACTTGTTCATGAAAGCTTTGACAAAGAACTGTTGGTTATTAATGGACACCTCGGAAATGTCCCCAAGCGAGACCTGAGGAAGATCGCCGATAAATTGGACTAAAGAGAAAAGTAACCAGAAGGAGCAAAAGCTATCTATATGGCAAGTCACCTGAAAGCCAAACCCTTGGGGAAAGTACTAGTAATTCATGAGTACCCAGAAGTCTTTCGACAAGTCGCCAGTACGCCACTCGACGAAAATAAAGAAGTTCCTCATTGGGCTAGTTCCAGAGCAAGTCCTCAATGGGCAAAAGTCTCTATCAGAGTAGCGCAGCGGAAGCGTAGTGGGCCCATAACCCACAGCCCAGGAATCGATGACCTATTGGTCAACTGAAGAAATTCAAGTCTGTCCCCAAGACTGACTTAAAGGTCCAAGTACCACCAAACAGAAGGTGTGAGAATGAGACGCATCCATGACAGCCTTCTGTCACTCGATGAGGATCTCAGTAAAGATACATGGTATTAGAAGCGGAATACCATGAACCTGCAATGCCAGATGTTGACAAAACTCTACAAATGAGAACCTTAGTATAAGGAACAATGGTTGGAATATATGAATTGTTAGTCCCGAAGGTGGACAGACTAACAGAGGACATTGGAAAAGGTCACTTGTGGAACAATAGGAAAAGTCCTAAGCCTCACAGAAAGGCCAATGTGATAATAATTGCTTCAGATAATGATTATCAGAGCACTATATCGAGATGCAGAGATGGACATCTGAGCTATTGGCAGAATTCAAGCAGTTAGCTCTCAACCAGGCCAATTAAGAGCCTCGTGAGCTAAGCTCTTTCGGAATACTCAGAACCAAATAACCATGAAGATGGAGTCAAGACACAACCATCTGGTATGTGAATTAAAGGATCTCAAATGTCTGTACCACATAGGCAGATCCAGATGACCCTCGGAAAAGGGATATGTCACTAACAGTATCCTCAGAATAAGCCAGTGATGCATCTCTGAGAAACAGTTTACTGGCTAAGTCTCTATGATGGGAATAAAATTTCCGTTAAGGGATCATGCACCCAAACGGCTGTTAAGCCTTGCATGCCAACAGAAGTAACCCGAGGTCAATGACTTTAAGTGGGGTAGGTACCCCCATCCCTAAGGCCACAAAAATAAGAAACCCCTCAGGTTAAGGCCCATGTATATACCTCAGAAGTGGTTACTTGTCATGAAGATCCCTGGATTGCTATGGCGGGACGTCAGAATGGTAATCCCGTCACGATAAACAGAGAAAGTGTCAGCACATCAGAAAAGAAACAGTGGTTCAGGTCACATGAGAGACTGGTAAAGACAGTCGACCCGTCGTACCCTGCACGAATCAGAAAGCTCAGAATCATCACTCCCTTCGCAGGAGAAGTTGTGAAGTCAACTAACAATCTCGCCCCGTGAAATGCCCCGAGAAGACCAGCACTCAAGACAACCATGCAGCATCAACCAGAGAACCCCAAGTGAAAATCCTTAAGTGGGGTAGGATTTTCAATCAGTGAGCCCTAAAAATAGTAATAATAAAACCTTGAAATCGAAACCTTAAGCGGCCTTCACGTAATAAAGCAACCAGCGTGGGAGATCCACAGAAGCAAGAAGCTCTGTCCGTCCACAAGATGAAGAGAATCTTCGCGACGTTAAGAAGCCTCCAACAAAGCTTTGGATGTTACAACCGTCAAGCACGAAGACCCGAGAGAAGTACTGCTCCATCCAGAAGATCTTTCAAATCTCGAGGACGAGATTTTTACTTTTCAGAGGCAAAAGAAAAAAAAAAGAAAAGAAGAAAAATAAATAAACTCAAATGGGATAAAAATCACTCCAAATTTGAACCTTTTCTAAACTCTTACCTTCCATGAATTTTCCAAAATAAAATTTCACTAAATAATTGAACCTAGTTTGAATTTGAAATTTTTGGGAAAATAAAATAAGTGCTCAAGTGCTTGTGTTCATTTAAAAGTTCACTAAAACTTGAACTTTTCGAATTTACAACAAATTAAATAAATTTGTTCCAGTTTGAGCTAAGGAGCATTCAAATTTCAAAAGTTTGAATTTTAAAAACTTGCACAATCTTCACCATATGCATATTCATGTTTTATTAGATTTGTTTTGAGTGTTTGATCAAACCTTGTTTTTGTTTGAATTTGAAATCTCTTCAAAATCAAATCCTGGAAAAAGATGAACCTTTTTCTTTTTCCTTTCTGCTATCGGGCCGATTTTTCCTTACTCCTCTTTCCTGGCCCAGCCCACCACTCCATCACCCCCTTCTCTCTTTCCCGCCTGGGCCGAGAGCCTGCCCGCGGCCCGACTCACTTTCCCCGGCCCAGCTAGCCCGTCTCCCCTCCTCTTGCCGACAGGTGGGGCCGCCCTGTCGGGCTTCTTCCCCGCGCGGCGCGCCGTCGCCCGCCGGCCCCTACCTCCCCGACCCGCCTCCGCCGCACGCGCCAAAAGACCCGCCGCGCTGCCGGAACCGCCTTACTGCTCCCACCGCCTTACGCAGCCATTAAAAAGGGCCGGAGCTTCTCTCCCTCACGCACAACCTCATTTTTTTTTCCTTTCCTCTCTCCTCTCTCCGGCGAGTCCCCTGGCGATCTCGCTCGCCACCTTGTGGGCGCCCCACTCCTCTTTTCCCCTTCCCCCGAGGGCTGTAGAGCACCGCGCCACCTCGGCATCCCTCTTGTTCACGCAAACACACCCGGGACGCGCAGATCGACGGTGAGATCTCATCGCCGCTGCTCGAGCTCGCCGTGGACGGCCCATCGTCTCTTCCCCGCGCCACCGAGCTCACGGTGAGCTCCCGCAGGCTCTTCCCTCTCCCCTGCACCTTCCTTTCTCCTCCACTCCCCTCGCGCGAGCTCATCACCGAGCCGACCTCGCCGCCCATGGACCCCCTCGTCGTCGACCGTCCTTTCGGCCGCACCCGCCCGAGCCGAGGCACGCATCGCCTTCGCCACGTCCTCGCGCACCCTCACGACAGCGCGCACAAGCCCCACGCGCATGAACTCCGCATTTCCCCCTCCTCGCCGGCGTACCCTCTTCTCCGGCGAGCCGCCATGGCCGCTCCGTTGAACTTCGTCGTCGACGTGTACCACCCATCGCTCCGCCTCCGTGCGCTCGTCGTCCGCGACGAGGTCCCATCGCCCCTCGTCCACCCAGCGCGCCGCCGGCGAGAAGTCCGGCGAGCCGCCACCGCGGGCCTTGCCCCCGGTCCACCGTGGACCGGTGGACCACCGCCCGATCCCGGTCCACGACCTCTGTGGACCAATTTCACGGGGTTTCCAATTGAAAGATAAATAAAAAATCCAGATAAATTCCTGGGCCCTGTACCTTTTGCAGATAAGCCCCTGACCTTTTCAATAATCTTGTTTAAGCCCTGCATTTTTACAGAAAAGTACCTAAACTTTTCTGTAATTATGTTTTAACCCCTGTCTTTTTACACCCAGACTCCTAAACTTTTCCATAATTACAGATAGGTCCCTGGACATATTCTGTAATTACACTTAAGCCCTCAAAAACCTTTTTATAATTACAATTTAGCCCTCCAACCTTTAAATGTCCATATCTTTTTAATCCGAACTCCGTTTTGGGTGATTTTTGCGCCCACGGGTTCGTGGAGTCGCGAAGTACCTCATAGTACTATCCATGGAACCCCACACTAGGTTTAGAAATCTTTACCTCCTAATATATCTCTCACTCCCTATATCTTTTCTCAGCAGATCATGCGATGATCACTTGTGTCGCAAATATCTGCGCATGTAAACCTAACCCATCCTGTGATGCTATTCCGCCTAATGTCACCCAAAACACCCTCACTTATTATATCGATTCCTAACAGATCATGCGATGATTGATCTCGAATGTCTCGAGTACTTGTTCACCCTAATCTAACCGACCCACACTATGCTATTCTGTCTAATATCTTCTTATCGCAACACACACACCACTTCACCTCTGAATAACCTATTCATTCTTTTGCTCGCTAGCGTTAAACCTAGCGGTCATTCGTACCATTCCACCTTCAACCTAGTACCCTTATCTTATCACAAACAAAATCTCGAACCTAACCTAAATCAACCCTCGCTCGATCAAACCTAACCTAGTATCCTCGCCCAACTCCTTTTGATTTATTGCTCTGCTCTTATAATTGATCTTTTATTGGATCTTATTGGAGTTGTCTGGTATTTTAATTGCCAGCTGCCTTTATTTGAAGTTGGCATTTTATTTGCAGCCATGCATTCATATCGCGCATAATCACGTACACACGCTGCATATACCATCGCCTGCATTCATGCAAGTTCTTTCTATAGAAATAATATAGAAGCTTGCATATTAGATATGCACGCAATCACCATCAGTAGAGCATCTGCATCCCATCATCTTCACCCTAAGGTGTTCACCCAACGAAGACCATATGCATAACCACACGCCCATGTTCATATATTAGAGAAAATAGATAACTAATAACTTGTCTAGGTGAATATGGCCCTTACAAGGCCAGGTATATCACCTATGACATGTAACCTGCTTTGCATTAAATATGCTGCATCATGCATGGTTCTTGTCTCTCGTTCTTCACCGAAGTTTCTTTTGGATCTTATTTGGCTTTCCTCGATCTTTATTTCTTTGCTCTTTTATTCCTTTTGCGGTAGTTTATACGTACTGTTTTATGCGCTATTTTATGCGAGAGCCGAGGAAGAGCCTGAGGAATTCGAAGAGCTGCTGAGGACTCCAAGCTCGAAGACCAACTCGGAGAAACAAGCCTCGAGCCAGAGTTTAAAGTTTAGGAAAGCGATTTCCAGGCAAGCCCTAACTCCCATTGATCATGTTGATCCTATGTTTGCAAATAATCCCACATAGAGCTTGATTTCAAATAAAACATGCATGGTATTTTAAAGATGATTTAAATGTTTAGAATGACCTAAGTACTTGTTGATTGCCATGCCTTGATATTGCTTATCCTAATCTCCTTGATAAACCTAGGAACCACCATCATTAATTCTTAATGATGAGTGGATCAATATGCTGCTTAGGATTCATTCACCGTGTACTTAATAACTTGATACACATGCTTTTGTGTAAAAATGTGTGCGTGTGCTTGGTGATGAGTGTGTAAAGTGAAAATGGGTGGGAATAGTAAGTGCAACCCATAGTGGGGGTATGCTTTTGACGGGAGCAAGCGAGGTAGTCCTCAGTGGGGAGGCTATCTCTGGGACGCTACTCCTCGCAGGAGGGTAGCTATTGAAGATGCTTGCTTCGGTCGTATAAGGACCGGTTCATGTGCCGTCTGGCCTAGCACCCTCGTGCAACCACAAGCCCCTGTTATGGGCAGGGTTTGGAACCACACCCTACTAGTGATCGCCCGGTACCACCAGGAGGCAGGGAGTTGCAACCGGAAGCCAGGAGAGGATCTTGACGAGGTTGGCGTCGGTTCTGGCAAGTGAAAGTTGATGGCCATGATATTTATATTGATGTGAAGCCCCTGGTCGCTGATTTTCCGGGGTGGTACCGAGGTGACACTGGGCAGGTACGGGACCATTAGTATCCAGTCGGAACCAGGGCACTGGGAAAGACTGGGTACCTTGTGGGGAATGTGTACAACCTCTGCAGAGGATAAGAATCTATCCGGATAGCCGTGTTCCACGGTATTGGACGACGCGAAAGCCATGGCCACACAATAATTAGAATTTCTGCGTGAGTTATCCTTGGCGGGTGTGATTTTGGAAAACGCCGGTTTGGAGCCGTGTGCTGGTTTCCTGCCAGCAATAAAATTTGGGAACTGGCGGGATGGACGCATCTCCCCCAGGGCCAACCAACCCCACTATATTTAATCTCTATACCTGACTTAGTTTGCGAACGAGTTTTGTTTTCAAAACCAACCCTTGCATAAAATTGGCTTTCCGCCGATATGATGATGAACCTCCAGCCTTATCCTTGTTTATACCCCTGCATATAATTAACCCTTGTGTTAGGGTTTGCTGAGTACCTTATGTACTCACGCGTTTGCGTTTGTTGTTTTTAGTGAGAGAAGTCTTCGTAGGAGACGACGACGTCTGGTTTTCGTTCTGCCTCTCAAGTCTGCCTGTAGGCTTGGGCCGTGTTTCCGCTGATTGTCTGCTTCGCCCTTAGTTGGTCGGAAGGACCTGGATACTTCGTGATCCTCGTCGTACCGCCACTAAAGGCTCTAAATCAGGTATTATACTATTTACCTAATCGAAGTATGCTTTTGATCACCATATCTGTGTTCTTGTGCGTATCAGCTACTGATCCAGGGACTGATACATGATGCACAACATGCTCCAGAAATTGGGGTATGACAGAGTGGTATCAGAGCAATACTTGACTGTAGGACGAAAACCTAGGATTAGACGCGCTCGAAAAAGAATATTTTCAAAACTATTTGCAAAATATTCCATATTACTCTTCCCCTTCTCTTGTTTAAAATCCCTCTGCTTCCTTCAACGACAAGAAAAAGGCCTCAACCAGAAGTGTCTGCATGCAGAAGTCTCCAATTCAATGGATAACCACGATTATGTGATCATAGAAGTAGAAGGCGTGTCGTACCAGGTGTACCGCACACCAGACATGGTTCCGAAGCAAGAGAACAAGATCAATGCAACTCAAGGCACTGGATCACGGATGACATGCTTCAACTGTCGAGACCCCGGACACAAGTTTGATAATAGTCATCCATATCAACCTATCGGAGAAGTAAGAGCTGCGGTGACAGACATGGAGGTTGAACTTTGTCAACTACCGGCACCATCAGAAAAGATTGGATTTTCAGTGCAGGAAAAGCATGGGATACAGGAAACATGGACTGACATGGATAACACCAATGTGGTGTCAACTCCTATCATCGTCAAAGTATTTGAAAAGTTGAGTAGCCTGGAAGAGTCAATGAAGGAGATCTGTAAAGAAGTCACCAAACTTAAGAAAGCTCTGCAGCTCAGGGAGGCCAACAAGAGCCGTAAACAGAAGAGAAAGAAGAACAAGCGAGCCTCTGATCAAGTCACGCGTGAAAAGATCAAGAAGCCAAGACACTGCTACCACTGCAAGGATCCAGAGCATATGATAGCCAGTTGTCCTTTCTACAAACAAGGACCTATCCTTTTCCAACGGACCCATGAGCACGACCACTCAAGCGAGTACCAGTACGCCATCTCAGAAGTACCGAAGGACACCACGAGCAAACCAGAAGTGTTACCTATGTCGGAAGCATAGGCACCTTGCAGCGGATTGCACTGAAGCCCGTGAATAAAGGAAACAAGGACATCAATAATTGATGTCAAGGATTGCAAGGTAGCCAGGCGTCACCCACAGGCAGCCATGTTATATGTGCCGGAATCTCATGAGTAGGTCCTACATGATGGTGATTTAGAGCTTCGCTCAGCACCATGAAAGGACGCTATCCTCATGCAAGAGCTGTATTAACCATGCAGAATAATGGTAGTACTTGTAAGGCTCCTAGAGGTCCCACAAATGGATTGAGCTAGGGCTGTAAACTGCTCTATAAATAATAAAGGGATATCAGTGACGTCCTAATTTAAACATGGAATTAAGTTACAACCTTTGCTCGAGAAAGGTTGAGTAGAGAAAGTGAAAGCTCAAAGAACTCAATGATCATGCGGCACGTACCCAAATAATGTCAAGACATCAAAGCAATGAAGTCTTTTACCACAGAAATGTGGGCAACAGTTTTCCTTTTAACCGACCAAGTCATGTGACCCCCTCGATTCTTTTTGGTCAAGGACTATTGGTCGAGTGCTGATGCTAGCAGAAGAAATCGATAGTCTACCTACCCATAAGCCTTAAGCCTCGATCATAGCACGCTAACATCTTAAAACCACAATTAACAAATCGCGTTGCTTGAGTGATTCGATGATTTTGTTGATCCTGTTCGGTGTTTCTATGTTTGAGTGCTCAAACCAAACATCATAACAACAAGAATCAAAAGTTAAGAGCAACTTAATGTCAAATCGTCTCCCAACCTATACCCAAACCCCTGCCAAAGCAAATCCCGTCAAGGAAGTGTCAGCTAAGAGCCAAGCAAGTCAAAGGTTTGCTCCAGCGACAGCTAAAGGTCACAGACCAATTGGAAGGTTTACCAGAGACGGTACTACCAAGGTCAAAAGGGTCAAGATGTCAGCCACTTGTCACCCAACAACACGTCAAAGAAAGCTTAATCAAGAAGGTGAAGCAATTGACAGTCGAGATAATGACAAAGAGGTTTCAGCCATCATCACCATTGACCCAACTCAAAAGTTAATGACCCCATACCAAAGAGGCAACAGGAATTAACAGCCCACAATTATGGAACTTCCACAGTGAGGGAAACGCTGCCAAAGACAGAGCTCATATCACTTGTTCATGAAAGCTTTGACAAAGAACTGTTGGTTATTAATGGACACCTCGGAAATGTCCCCAAGCGAGACCTGAGGAAGATCGCCGATAAATTGGACTAAAGAGAAAAGTAACCAGAAGGAGCAAAAGCTATCTATATGGCAAGTCACCTGAAAGCCAAACCCTTGGGGAAAGTACTAGTAATTCATGAGTACCCAGAAGTCTTTCGACAAGTCGCCAGTACGCCACTCGACGAAAATAAAGAAGTTCCTCATTGGGCTAGTTCCAGAGCAAGTCCTCAATGGGCAAAAGTCTCTATCAGAGTAGCGCAGCGGAAGCGTAGTGGGCCCATAACCCACAGCCCAGGAATCGATGACCTATTGGTCAACTGAAGAAATTCAAGTCTGTCCCCAAGACTGACTTAAAGGTCCAAGTACCACCAAACAGAAGGTGTGAGAATGAGACGCATCCATGACAGCCTTCTGTCACTCGATGAGGATCTCAGTAAAGATACATGGTATTAGAAGCGGAATACCATGAACCTGCAATGCCAGATGTTGACAAAACTCTACAAATGAGAACCTTAGTATAAGGAACAATGGTTGGAATATATGAATTGTTAGTCCCGAAGGTGGACAGACTAACAGAGGACATTGGAAAAGGTCACTTGTGGAACAATAGGAAAAGTCCTAAGCCTCACAGAAAGGCCAATGTGATAATAATTGCTTCAGATAATGATTATCAGAGCACTATATCGAGATGCAGAGATGGACATCTGAGCTATTGGCAGAATTCAAGCAGTTAGCTCTCAACCAGGCCAATTAAGAGACTCGTGAGCTAAGCTCTTTCGGAATACTCAGAACCAAATAACCATGAAGATGGAGTCAAGACACAACCATCTGGTATGTGAATTAAAGGATCTCAAATGTCTGTACCACATAGGCAGATCCAGATGACCCTCGGAAAAGGGATATGTCACTAACAGTATCCTCAGAATAAGCCAGTGATGCATCTCTGAGAAACAGTTTACTGGCTAAGTCTCTATGATGGGAATAAAATTTCCGTTAAGGGATCATGCACCCAAACGGCTGTTAAGCCTTGCATGCCAACAGAAGTAACCCGAGGTCAATGACTTTAAGTGGGGTAGGTACCCCCATCCCTAAGGCCACAAAAATAAGAAACCCCTCAGGTTAAGGCCCATGTATATACCTCAGAAGTGGTTACTTGTCATGAAGATCCCTGGATTGCTATGGCGGGACGTCAGAATGGTAATCCCGTCACGATAAACAGAGAAAGTGTCAGCACATCAGAAAAGAAACAGTGGTTCAGGTCACATGAGAGACTGGTAAAGACAGTCGACCCGTCGTACCCTGCACGAATCAGAAAGCTCAGAATCATCACTCCCTTCGCAGGAGAAGTTGTGATGTCAACTAACAATCTCGCCCCGTGAAATGCCCCGAGAAGACCAGAACTCAAGACAACCATGCAGCATCAACCAGAGAACCCCAAGTGAAAATCCTTAAGTGGGGTAGGATTTTCAATCAGTGAGCCCTAAAAATAGTAATAATAAAACCTTGAAATCGAAACCTTAAGCGGCCTTCACGTAATAAAGCAACCAGCGTGGGAGATCCACAGAAGCAAGAAGCTCTGTCCGTCCACAAGATGAAGAGAATCTTCGCGACGTTAAGAAGCCTCCAACAAAGCTTTGGATGTTACAACCGTCAAGCACGAAGACCCGAGAGAAGTACTGCTCCATCCAGAAGATCTTTCAAATCTCGAGGACGAGATTTTTACTTTTCAGAGGCAAAAGAAAAAAAAAAGAAAAGAAGAAAAATAAATAAACTCAAATGGGATAAAAATCACTCCAAATTTGAACCTTTTCTAAACTCTTACCTTCCATGAATTTTCCAAAATAAAATTTCACTAAATAATTGAACCTAGTTTGAATTTGAAATTTTTGGGAAAATAAAATAAGTGCTCAAGTGCTTGTGTTCATTTAAAAGTTCACTAAAACTTGAACTTTTCGAATTTACAACAAATTAAATAAATTTGTTCTAGTTTGAGCTAAGGAGCATTCAAATTTCAAAAGTTTGAATTTTAAAAACCTGCACAATCTTCACCATATGCATATTCATGTTTTATTAGATTTGTTTTGAGTGTTTGATCAAACCTTGTTTTTGTTTGAATTTGAAATCTCTTCAAAATCAAATCCTGGAAAAAGATGAACCTTTTTCTTTTTCCTTTCTGCTATCGGGCCGATTTTTCCTTACTCCTCTTTCCTGGCCCAGCCCACCACTCCATCACCCCCTTCTCTCTTTCCCGCCTGGGCCGAGAGCCTGCCCGCGGCCCGACTCACTTTCCCCGGCCCAGCTAGCCCGTCTCCCCTCCTCTTGCCGACAGGTGGGGCCGCCCTGTCGGGCTTCTTCCCCGCGCGGCGCGCCGTCGCCCGCCGGCCCCTACCTCCCCAACCCGCCTCCGCCGCACGCGCCGCAAGACCCGCCGCGCTGCCGGAACCGCCTTACTGCTCCCACCGCCTTACGCAGCCATTAAAAAGGGCCGGAGCTTCTCTCCCTCACGCACAACCTCATTTTTTTTTCCTTTCCTCTCTCCTCTCTCCGGCGAGTCCCCTGGCGATCTCGCTCGCCGCCTTGTGGGCGCCCCACTCCTCTTTTCCCCTTCCCCCGAGGGACGTAGAGCACCGCGCCACCTCGACATCCCTCTTGTTCACGCAAACACACCCGGGACGCGCAGATCGACGGTGAGATCTCATCGCCGCCGCTCGAGCTCGCCGTGGACGGCCCATCGTCTCTTCCCCGCGCCACCGAGCTCACGGTGAGCTCCCGCAGGCTCTTCCCTCTCCCCTGCGCCTTCCTTTCTCCTCCACTCCCCTCGCGCGAGCTCATCACCGAGCCGACCTCGCCGCCCATGGACCCCCTCGTCGTCGACCGTCCTTCCGGCCGCACCCGCCCGAGCCGAGGCGCGCATCGCCTTCGCCACGTCCTCGCGCACCCTCACGACAGCGCGCACAAGCCCCACGCGCATGAACTCCGCATTTCCCCCTCCTCGCCGGCGTACCCTCTTCTCCGGCAAGCCGCCATGGCCGCTCCGTTGAACTTCGTCGTCGACGTGTACCACCCATCGCTCCGCCTCCGTGCGCTCGTCGTCCGCGACGAGGTCCCATCGCCCCTCGTCCACCCAGCGCGCCGCCGGCGAGAAGTCCGGCGAGCCGCCACCGCGGGCCTTGCCCCCGGTCCACCGTGGACCGGTGGACCACCGCCCGATCCCGGTCCACGACCTCTGTGGACCAATTTCACGGGGTTTCCAATTGAAAGATAAATCAAAAATCCAGATAAATTCCCGGGCCCTGTACCTTTTGCAGATAAGCCCCTGACCTTTTCAATAATCTTGTTTAAGCCCTGCATTTTTACAGAAAAGTACCTAAACTTTTCTGTAATTATGTTTTAACCCCTGTCTTTTTACACCCAGACTCCTAAACTTTTCCATAATTACAGATAGGTCCCTGGACATATTCTGTAATTACACTTAAGCCCTCAAAAACCTTTTTATAATTACAATTTAGCCCTCCAACCTTTAAATGTCCATATCTTTTTAATCCGAACTCCGTTTTGGGTGATTTTTGCGCCCACGGGTTCGTGGAGTCGCGAAGTACCTCATAGTACTATCCATGGAACCCCACACTAGGTTTAGAAATCTTTACCTCCTAATATATCTCTCACTCCCTATATCTTTTCTCAGCAGATCATGCGATGATCACTCATGTCGCAAATATCTGCGCATGTAAACCTAACCCATCCTGTGATGCTATTCCGCCTAATGTCACCCAAAACACCCTCACTTATTATATCGATTCCTAACAGATCATGCGATGATTGATCTCGAATGTCTCGAGTACTTGTTCACCCTAATCTAACCGACCCACACTATGCTATTCTGTCTAATATCTTCTTATCGCAACACACACACCACTTCACCTCTGAATAACCTATTCATTCTTTTGCTCGCTAGCGTTAAACCTAGCGGTCATTCGTACCATTCCACCTTCAACCTAGTACCCTTATCTTATCACAAACAAAATCTCGAACCTAACCTAAATCAACCCTCGCTCGATCAAACCTAACCTAGTATCCTCGCCCAACTCCTTTTGATTTATTGCTCTGCTCTTATAATTGATCTTTTATTGGATCTTATTGGAGTTGTCTGGTATTTTAATTGCCAGCTGCCTTTATTTGAAGTTGGCATTTTATTTGCAGCCATGCATTCATATCGCGCATAATCACGTACACACGCTGCATATACCATCGCCTGCATTCATGCAAGTTCTTTCTATAGAAATAATATAGAAGCTTGCATATTAGATATGCACGCAATCACCATCAGTAGAGCATCTGCATCCCATCATCTTCACCCTAAGGTGTTCACCCAACGAAGACCATATGCATAACCACACGCCCATGTTCATATATTAGAGAAAATAGATAACTAATAACTTGTCTAGGTGAATATGGCCCTTACAAGGCCAGGTATATCACCTATGACATGTAACCTGCTTTGCATTAAATATGCTGCATCATGCATGGTTCTTGTCTCTCGTTCTTCACCGAAGTTTCTTTTGGATCTTATTTGGCTTTCCTCGATCTTTATTTCTTTGCTCTTTTATTCCTTTTGCGGTAGTTTATACGTACTGTTTTATGCGCTATTTTATGCGAGAGCCGAGGAAGAGCCTGAGGAATTCGAAGAGCTGCTGAGGACTCCAAGCTCGAAGACCAACTCGGAGAAACAAGCCTCGAGCCAGAGTTTAAAGTTTAGGAAAGCGATTTCCAGGCAAGCCCTAACTCCCATTGATCATGTTGATCCTATGTTTGCAAATAATCCCACATAGAGCTTGATTTCAAATAAAACATGCATGGTATTTTAAAGATGATTTAAATGCTTAGAATGACCTAAGTACTTGTTGATTGCCATGCCTTGATATTGCTTATCCTAATCTCCTTGATAAACCTAGGAACCACCATCATTAATTCTTAATGATGAGTGGATCAATATGCTGCTTAGGATTCATTCACCGTGTACTTAATAACTTGATACACATGCTTTTGTGTAAAAATGTGTGCGTGTGCTTGGTGATGAGTGTGTAAAGTGAAAATGGGTGGGAATAGTAAGTGCAACCCATAGTGGGGGTATGCTTTTGACGGGAGCAAGCGAGGTAGTCCTCAGTGGGGAGGCTATCTCTGGGACGCTACTCCTCGCAGGAGGGTAGCTATTGAAGATGCTTGCTTCGGTCGTATAAGGACCGGTTCATGTGCCGTCTGGCCTAGCACCCTCGTGCAACCACAAGCCCCTGTTATGGGCAGGGTTTGGAACCACACCCTACTAGTGATCGCCCGGTACCACCAGGAGGCAGGGAGTTGCAACCGGAAGCCAGGAGAGGATCTTGACGAGGTTGGCGTCGGGTCTGGCAAGTGAAAGTTGATGGCCATGATATTTATATTGATGTGAAGCCCCTGGTCGCTGATTTTCCGGGGTGGTACCGAGGTGACACTGGGCAGGTACGGGACCATTAGTATCCAGTCGGAACCAGGGCACTGGGAAAGACTGGGTACCTTGTGGGGAATGTGTACAACCTCTGCAGAGGATAAGAATCTATCCGGATAGCCGTGTTCCACGGTATTGGACGGTATTGGATAGCGATTATATAAAAGAAAAGCTAAATCTACCGCTTAACACTCGATTAAACAATCATTTAAAATAAAATAAATAAAATAAAATACACCACTAAAGACGGTTTTGATGGAATATGGTAGAGGATGATTTTAGAGGAATAATGGTGTAAGAATTATCGAATTCGGAGTTAAAACGACGAAGATATGAATATTTGAAATTAGAGGAAAAGGATTAAATTAGGGGTAGATTAAATTTAATTAAGTATAATCTCCACCCTAATTTTCCAGAGGTGCACAAAGGTTGGAAAAGGGTTAGAAATGATTTTGGGGATTTTTGGATATTTTTGGGAATTTTTCTGATATTGGAAAAGTGTTCAAAATTTATTTCTGTGTACACTCTCGGGTGTACCCAGCATTTTGTGTGCGTAGCAGAGGCTGACATGTGGGCCGGCTGGGGCCGGGGGCCCCGGGTGCTACTGTTCTGTGGACTCGGTCCACAGTGGCGTGGACCGAGCCGACGCGTGCGTGTGGTGCACGTGGGCCGCGTGCACCACGTGTGCGTGCCACGTGGTGGGGTGTGCCGACGCGGCGCCAACGTGGCCGCCACGCGGACGCCACGCGGGCTAGACGCGGCGCGGCGGCTCCGTCGCGGCGGAGGCGGGGGGAAAAGTTCCCGCCTCGCCGGAAAACTCGTCGGCGCGCTCGGGAGATGACGGAAGGGAGGTTTGAGCGGGGGCCGGTGGCCTACGCACGACGGCGGAGCTGGCGGAGGAACGTGTGCACGTGAGCGGGGCTTGTCACGGCGGTGCGAGCTCACCGGAGCTCGGCCGGGGTTTGGCGGGCGCGGCGAAGGCGCGCGCGCGTGCGCGCGGTGCGAGTTGGAGCACTCGTGCGCATGCGCGGGAGCGCGTGGAGGCTACCAGTGGACTCGGCCTGGCCGGGAAGCGCTCCACGGCGGCCGGAGAGGGAGAGGAGAAGGAGGCGGCGGTGGCGCACGGTGGGAGCTAGGCTGCAGTGCGCGAGGAGGGAGAAGGAGGGGTGCTAGAGGTACGGGGAGGAGTGCGGAAGCTCACCTTGAGTTCGGAGAGGAGTGGGGAGCGTTGGGAGGCGGCGAGATTGCTCGTCGGAGTTGGAGAGGAGGGAGAGAAAGTTGGGCTCGGTGGCGTGGAGGGGAAGAGCGGGGAAGAGAAATGGCAGCGGGAGGAGAAGGAAGGACCGGCGCTCCTCTTATACCCGCTCGAAGGCGGTGGAGAGCCGGGAAATATCCCGCGGCTGCCGGGATATTTCGCCGGAGTTTCGGTGGCGCGCGGCGCGAGGGTGGGGGACGGGCACGCGTCGACAGCCACGCGGCGCAGAGGAAGGAGGAGGCCCCGGGCGCGGCGTGAAGGGGCTGCGCGCTGCCTCGACGCCACCGCGGCGTGGAGCTCGAGCTCGTCGGGTTTAATGGCGGAGGGGCTAGGGTTTCGGCGGAAAGGAGATGGGGCCCCGGACAGAGGAGAGGAGGGGGTGACGCGTGCGCTGCGTGGAAGAAAGAGGAGGGAACACAGCGGCGGGGCAGTAACGCCCGTGCCTCGCGCCGGCCGGTCGGGCGGCGGCGGCGGCGCGAGGTTGACGAAGGGCACGGGCCTGCTCATCAGCGGCTCGCGGCGGGCGGACGGGCCGGACGTCAGCTGGGCCATGGCGCGCGTGGACGACGCGGCCCAGAGGCCGGGCGCGGGTGAGAAAGGAGGAAGGGGGAAGTTGGGCCGGACGCGGGAGAAAGGAGGAAAGCGGCCCATCAAGCCAGGAAATGTTTATCTATTTCTGGATTTGGATTTTGGATGGAATTCAAAGGAATTTGAATTCAACTTCGAATTTGGACCACAACACTCACTCAAACAATTAAATAAAGACAACAAAAAGGCAAATATGCACATGATTGTTTCATGCATGGTTTTAATTTCGAGAAAATATGTAATTGAGTCCTATTTTGATCTAGTCAATTTTTTATTATTTAAATTTTTTTGAAAAGGCCCAATTTTAGGGTTTGTTGAGATGTTCAAAAATACGGGTGCTACAGACCTACCCCACTTAAACAGAATCTCGTCCTCGAGATTCCGACTCACTCTCGAACAGATATGGAAACTCTCTCCTGAGGTCATCTTCTCGTTCCCATGTGGCCTCTGCCTTAGTGTGATTGCTCCATTGCACTCGGCAAAATCTTATGGCATTCCTTCTTGTTAGCCGGGTAGCAACATCCAATATCTTTATAGGTCTTTCCTGATATCGGAGATCGGGCTGGAGGTCCATTACTTCAGGGGGTATTATTTCTTCTGGAACCCTCAGACATTTCTTTAATTGTGACACATGAAAGACGTTGTGTACGTCGGACATCTCCTCAGGGAGTTCAAGACGGTATGCCACTTTTCCGATCCTCTCAAGTATCCTGAATGGTCCGATATACCTTGGGGCTAACTTTCCCGTAATTTGAAATCTTCGTGTACCTCGAATTGGCGATACCTTGAGATATACATAATCTCCTTTTTCGAAGCTCAACTCTCTACGCCTTGTGTCTGCGTAGCTCTTCTGCCTGCTCTGGGCTGCTTTCAAATTTTCTCTGACCAGTGCTACCTTCTCTTCGGCATCCCTGATGATAGCAGGTCCGAAAAGCGATCTTTCTCCTACTTCTGACCATATTAGTGGTGTTCTGCATTTCCTACCATACAATGCCTCAAATGGTGACATTTGCAGGCTTGTTTGGTAGCTATTGTTGTAGGAAAATTCTGCGAAGGCCAAACTCTTTTCCCAGTCCTTTCCATAGACTAGGACGCATGCTCTCAACATATCCTCCAGAATTTGGTTTACTCTTTCTGTCTGTCCATCAGTTTGAGGATGATAGGCAGAGCTATAATCCAACTTGGTTTTTAGTAAACCATGTAAGCTCTTCCAAAATCTTGAGGTGAACTGTGAGCCTCTGTCGGATACTATTCTGCTCGGAACTCCATGTAGTTTAAGGATGTTATCTACATAGAGCTGAGCATACCTATCTCCTCTGTAGGCCGTCTTTACTGGTATGAAATGGGCAACCTTGGTCAAACGGTTCTCAAATGTTCCTCGTGCTCTTCGGCACTCTTAGAGTAGATCAGAATGTCGTCAATAAAGACAACGACAAATCGATCTAACTCTTCCATAAATACTTTGTTCATTAGATTCATGAAGTATGCAGGTGCATTTGTGAGTCCGAATGGCATCACGGTGAACTCATACTGTCCATATCTGGTAACAAAGGCTGTCTTAAGGATGTCTCCTTCTCTAATCTTCAATTGATAGTACCCAGATCTCAAATCAATCTTGGAGAAATACTTGGCTCCTTTCAACTGATCAAATAAATCGTCGATCCTGGGCAAGGGATACTTATTCTTAATGGTGACTTCATTAAAAGATCGGTAGTCTATGCACAATCTAAGACTGCCGTCCTTCTTTTTGACAAAGAGGACTGGTGATCCCCATGGTGACGAACTTGGCCTAATAAAGCCCTTCTTCTGCAACTCTGCTATTTGTGCCTTCAATTCTGCGAACTCATTAGCTGCCATTCGATATGGTCTCTTTGCTATTGGAGAGGTTCCGGGAATTAGGTCAATGATGAATTCTATGTCTCTGTCAGGTGGCATGCCTGGTAGCTCATCCGGAAATACATCTGGGTATTCACAAACCACTGGCACCTCATCGAATGACATTGCTTCCATGTGGTGAACCATTGGTGTATCTTTTGGCCTTTTTGGTTCACATACCACCTTAATTCCTTTGTGGTTTACTAGAATAACCTTTCGGGTGTCACAAGCTATGTTGCCTCGGTGCTTGCTTAACCAGTCCATTCCGAGGATGACATCTATCCCCTGAGATTCTAGGACTACTAAGTTCGCTAGGAACTCTACCCCACTTAAAAGGATCTTAACCCGTGGGCATCCCAAATAACTTTTGGTCTCGGCCCCGGGAGTCCGGATTATTAGGGGTTGTTTTAGCATAACCGTTGGCAAGCCATTTGTAGCAACAAACTTCGATGAAACAAATGAGTGCGAAGCTCCAGAATCAAACAGAACGGTTGCAAGAGTCGAGTTGACGAGGTACTCACCAAGTACAACGTCTGGAGTATCCTCAACTTCATCTGCATTAATGTGGTTGACCTTGCCTCGGCCGAAGGTTTGGTTATTCCTTCGCGGTTGTCCCGAGGATTGCTGTCCACCACGTCCATTTCCTGATGCTGCAGTTCTGGCGCTATTTGGTTGATGCTGCTGAGTTGGAACATTGCTTTGGTTCCGATAAGGGCATCTTGCAATCATATGGCCTGGCTCGCGGCAGTGAAAGCAGGTTCTCTTGTCGTTGTTGTTGGGCTGGGCAACACTGGAACCACTCTTCTGCTGGCTGCCAGAATTCTGATTGCGGTATGATGGTGCTGAGCCTTGCTGATTGGACGCTGAGGTCCTGTACTGCATTGTTGGCTGGTATTTTGGTTTCTGAAAACTGTTATTGATTCTTGGCTTCTAGTTCCTCTCCTGCTGCTTGAGCTTCTGCGCAGTGAATTTGCGCTTCCTGTCATGCTCAATGTGGGAACGTGCATCTTCTAGAAGAAGTGCACGATTCATAAGAGTGTTGAAATCTGGATATATGTGTGTGACCAACTGCACTCTTAATCTAGGATTAAGTCCCTTTCGGAAACGATCCTGCTTCTTCTTGTCGGTGTTGACATCGTCGGGAGCATAACGAGCCAATTTCATGAACTTCCTGATATATTGATTGACTGTCATTGCTCCCTTCTTGAGTGAGCGGAATTCATCGGCCTTCATCTCAATCACACCCTCCGGGATGTGATACCTCCTGAACTCCTCATGGAATTCCTCCCAGGTAGTAGCATCTGCATTTTCTGCACCTTCTCTGTAGTTATCCCACCATTCACTTGCTGCACCTTTCAGCTGGTGAGATGCTAACAGCACCTTCTCTCTGTCATCCGCATTCACCAAGTGCAGCTTCTTGGTGATGTCTCTCAGCCAATCATCGGCTGCTAGAGGATCCTCCTCAGTACCCTCAAATGTCGGGGGCCTGAGCCTCATAAATTCAGACATCTTGCTCTGGGGACCTGGAGTACGGTCTAGCAGTCCTTGAGCTATTACCTCCATCAGGCGGGTCTGATTATCCATTACTTCCACTAAATTGGTGACAGGTGGTCCTGGTATTCTACCACCTCGTCCACCACCTCTTCCACCTCTACCACGGTTCTGATTTCCTCCTCCTCTGTTCTGATTGTTATTTTCAACCTCATCATATCCCTCCTGGTTCTGACTTACTTCCTCCTCCTGTTGATCTTGGTTGTTGTCATTCTCAACTCTACCTCCACCTCTACCTCTACCTCCACCCCTGCCACGCGGGGCAGTGTTCCTGCCTCTTCCACGTCCATTTCCCTGATCCTGGACGTTGTTCTCATCGTCGTGTTCTTCACGTTCACGGCGTTGCTGTAGTCTGACGGATCTTTTGGGAGGCATCTGTTTAACGGGTTTAGCAGAAAGGTGAGATGGGACACTCACGGAATCTACGAACTACGAGGCACGACAAAACAAGATCAATGGAAAGGGAATTCCAGAAATCTTGCACACACGCAAACAAAAAGATCCAGCATCATTACATCAACTAAGCACTGCATCCATAATAACAAGGTTCGATCACACATACTAAAGTCCTTTCTTATTTATATACATAAAAGGACTCGACGCAGCCTAGACTACAACAGGACTCGACCACAAGGGGAGTTCTAGACCACGACTCTCATCACACAAGACTCCACTAGAGGCAACCCTAACTCTAGACTCTCGACACTACTCGAGACAGCGCCTAGCACTAGAGACTAGACACTATCGAAGCTCCTGCGCTACTCCTATCTAGCGCTCCTCAAGCTCGGAAACCCTGAGCCTGCTGCCACTCCTCGAAGAGGTCGAACGGGTCCTGGACTAGCTCGTCCGTGCTGAGCAGGCGGTAGTACTCCTCCAGTGCTGGGTCCGTTGGGTCCGCTGGGGTCGGTGTCGGAAGGCTCTCTGGCAGCTCCAGTGCTGGTGGGGTGTCGTACAGTGCTGGCTGCTCCTGCTCTGCTGGTACGTCTGTCTGGGCAGGCTGCTCCTCGCCCATAACCTCGTCGTCGTCTCCAGGAAGGTCCACGAAGTTCTCCGCCACTGACTCCTCAGTGGGGGCAACTCCGTAACAGTCCTCCTCAGTGGACTCCTCTCTCATGAGTGCGGCCTCTAACTCTGCGGCCCACTCCATAAGATCCTCAGAGTCCTCTGAGTCAGTGTGTCCCTGGCTGTCAGAACCTAACCCTGAGTCGCCTCCAGACGGGTCCGAACCTCCAGAAGACCAGGAGTCTCCAGTCGGCTCAGTGTCGGGGTCGGAGTCCGTCGGGCAAGCGTAGTGAAGGTGACGTGCTGGTCCTCCGATCCTCGGGGTCATCCTGCGGCGGGGTCCTGCTCGAACCTCGTGAAGCCTCACGTAGCAGCGGTCCACCTCTCTGATGAGGTACAGGGCGTCCTCCTCCCAGAGTCTCCTCACAAACTCAAGTCTGGAGGTCAAACGTGCAACCTCGTCCTGGGACGCAGCGAGCTGTGCCTGAACCTCTGCTAGCTGTGCCTGGGTCTCTCGAAGCCTGCGGACGTCCTCGTCCCACATCTGGGCGGTGTCCTCGAGTACGCGGGCAGTCTGAGCACGGCACTCCTCCAGCTGGGCTAGCTCTGCACGAAGGTCCTCCATCTACCTACACACAAATTTTGAAAAGAGGTAAGTACTGGAGAAAAGAATTTTATAAATAGAGCATAGGTAGAGAAGTAGAATTTTATAGATAGTTTGTATAAAATACTACTCCTCTCTCACACGTTTCCAAGCTAAGGGTCATCCTACGGGCAAGTATGGCTCTGATACCACTCTGTCATACCCCATTTTCAGAGGTACTTGAATCCACCGTATCAGTCCCTGGATCAGACGCTGATACGGACATTCTCACAGAATGGCACTTCAGAGTCACACCTTTATTTATTACCAAAGCTCATTACAAGCCTTTTAATTTACATAAAAGGTCTTTGATGTGGCCAGAGGCCTTACAACTCCACACATCACACCACAGTGGCCATTGCTGGGAAGCAGCAATGCCACACTTTATTCTACGCAACGGACGGCGGTAGCAGATCCACTCCACTGGCAAACTTGCGCATGACGACCCTAGTCTTCTTCGCCATCGGCTTGAAAGTCATACTCTGCTTCTTCCTCTGAATGATTGATTAATATGGGGAGTGAGTACATAAGGTACTCAATAAGTCCTAACACAAGGGTGACTCATATGCAAGGGTGTTGACAAGGAATAGGCTGAGGGTTTTTTTTCATCGATCGGCCGAAAAGCCAATTTTCAATGCAGGGTTTGTTTTGCAAACCAAAACATTTTGTAAAACTCTAAGTCATCATTGATAAGATCTTAGTGGGGTGGAGTGGCCCTGGGGGAGAATAAATCCTTCCCGCCAGTTCCCAAAATTTTAACGCTGGCAGGAAACCAGCACACGGCTCCAAACCGGCGTTATTCCGAAAACACACACGCCAAGGATAACTCACACAGAGAACTAATCATTGTGTGGCCATTGCTTTCGCTTTGTCCAATGCCGTGGAACACGGCTATCCGGATAGATTCTTACGCTCTGCAGAGGTCGTACACTTTACCCACGAGGCATGCCAGACCTTTCCACCGTCGTGGGTCGGAAGGACATGCTAATGGTTCCGTACCTGCCTAATGTCACCACGGTACCACCTCGGAAATTCAGCGACCAGGGGCTTCACATAGGCATAGCATAGCCAGTAACTTTCACTTGCCAGATCCGACGCCAACCTCGTCAAGATCCTCTCCTGGCTTCCGATTGCAACTCCCTGCCTCCTGGTGGTACCGGGCGATCACTAGTAGGGTGTGGTTCCAAACCCTGCCCATAACAGGGGCTCGTGGTTGCACTCAAGTGCTAGGCAAGGCGGCACATGAACCGGTCCTTATACGACCGAAGCAAGCATCTTCAATAGCTACTCTCCAACGAGAAGTAGCGTCCCAGAGATAGCCTCCCCACTGAGGACTACCTCGCTTGCTCCCGTCTAAAACATAACCCCCACTATGGGTTTCACTTACTAAGCCCATCCCTTTTATTTCACACACACATCACCAAGTCACACTCACATATTTTCACACAAAAACATGTGAAGCAATATTATTAATTAACACAGTGTGATAGCACCTAAGCGGCAATATTTTCCAACAAATCATTAAAGATTAATGCTGTTGGAGCCTAGGGTTAACAATGGATTAAGGATAGCAATAAACAAGGCATGGCTTTCAACAAGATAGGTTACTCTAATATTTAAATCATTTTAAAAGACTATGCATGTTTAATTTGCACACAGGCTCTATATAGGATATTTTGTAGGAATTAATTAGGTCAAATATGATCAAGGTGGTTAGGACTTGCCTTCACCAAAATCTTCCTCCTCTATGCCTTCCTCGTAGTCGGGGTCCTTGTGTTCCTCCTCGAAGACTTGATCACCTAGCGATTATATAAAAGAAAAGCTAAATCTACCGCTTAACACTCGATTAAACAATCATTTAAAATAAAATAAATAAAATAAAATACACCACTAAAGACGGTTTTGATGGAATATGGTAGAGGATGATTTTAGAGGAATAATGGTGTAAGAATTATCGAATTCGGAGTTAAAACGACGAAGATATGAATATTTGAAATTAGAGGAAAAGGATTAAATTAGGGGTAGATTAAATTTAATTAAGTATAATCTCCACCCTAATTTTCCAGAGGTGCACAAAGGTTGGAAAAGGGTTAGAAATGATTTTGGGGATTTTTGGATATTTTTGGGAATTTTTCTGATATTGGAAAAGTGTTCGAAATTTATTTCTGTGTACACTCTTGGGTGTACCCAGCATTTTGTGTGCGTAGCAGAGGCTGACATGTGGGCCGGCTGGGGCCGGGGGCCCCGGGTGCTACTGTTCTGTGGACTCGGTCCACAGTGGCGTGGACCGAGCCGACGCGTGCGTGTGGTGCACGTGGGCCGCGTGCACCACGTGTGCGTGCCACGCGGTGGGGTGTGCCGACGCGGCGCCAACGTGGCCGCCACGCGGACGCCACGCGGGCTAGACGCGGCGCGGCGGCTCCGTCGCGGCGGAGGCGGGGGGAAAAGTTCCCGCCTCGCCGGAAAACTCGTCGGCGCGCTCGGGAGATGACGGAAGGGAGGTTTGAGCGGGGGCCTGTGGCCTACGCACGACGGCGGAGCTGGCGGAGGAACGTGTGCACGTGAGCGGGGCTTGTCACGGCGGCGCGAGCTCACCGGAGCTCGGCCGGGGTTTGGCGGGCGCGGCGAAGGCGCGCGCGCGTGCGCGCGGTGCGAGTTGGAGCACTCGTGCGCATGCGCGGGAGCGCGTGGAGGCTACCAGTGGACTCGGCCTGGCCGGGGAGCACTCCACGGCGGCCGGAGAGGGAGAGGAGAAGGAGGCGGCGGTGGCCCACGGTGGGAGCTAGGCTGCAGTGCGCGAGGAGGGAGAAGGAGGGGTGCTAGAGGTACGGGGAGGAGTGCGGAAGCTCACCTTGAGTTCGGAGAGGAGTGGGGAGCGTTGGGAGGCGGCGAGATTGCTCGTCAGAGTTGGAGAGGAGGGAGAGAAAGTTGGGCTCGGTGGCGTGGAGGGGAAGAGCGGGGAAGAGAAATGGCAGCGGGAGGAGAAGGAAGGACCGGCGCTCCTCTTATACCCGCTCGAAGGCGGTGGAGAGCCGGGAAATATCCCGCGGCTGCCGGGATATTTCGCCGGAGTTTCGGTGGCGCGCGGCGCGAGGGTGGGGGACGGGCGCGCGTCGACAGCCACGCGGCGCAGAGGAAGGAGGGGGCCCCGGGCGCGGCGTGAAGGGGCTGCGCGCTGCCTCGACGCCACCGCGGCGTGGAGCTCGAGCTCGTCGGGTTTAATGGCGGAGGGGCTAGGGTTTCGGCGGAAAGGAGATGGGGCCCCAGACAGAGGAGAGGAGGGGGTGACGCGTGCGCTGCGTGGAAGAAAGAGGAGGGAACACAGCGGCGGGGCAGTAACGCCCGTGCCTCGCGCCGGCCGGTCGGGCGGCGGCGGCGGCGCGAGGTTGACGAAGGGCACGGGCCCGCTCGTCAGCGGCTCGCGGCGGGCGGACGGGCCGGACGTCAGCTGGGCCATGGCGCGCACGCGGACGACGCGGCCCAGAGGCCGGGCGTGGGTGAGAAAGGAGGAAGGGGGAAGTTGGGCCGGACGCGGGAGAAAGGAGGAAAGCGGCCCATCAAGCCAGGAAATGTTTATCTATTTCTGGATTTGGATTTTGGATGGAATTCAAAGGAATCTGAATTCAAATTCGAATTTGGACCACAACACTCACTCAAACAATTAAATAAAGACAACAAAAAGGCAAATATGCACATGATTGTTTCATGCATGGTTTTAATTTCGAGAAAATATTTAATTGAGTCCTATTTTGATCTAGTCAATTTTTTTATTATTTAAATTTTTTTGAAAAGGCCCAATTTTAGGGTTTGTCGAGATGTTCAAAAATACGGGTGCTACAGTCGCTGGCCGACGCCGTGGAGCTGGTGCGGGAGGCGAAAAACGCCGCGGCGTCCGCCGAGTACGTGCGGTCCGCCGTCGACACGCTGGTGCTGCGCGGGCGGCCGCGGCCGCCGCTGGCGAACCTGCTCCTCGTCGCCGACAACCGGCGCGCCGGCTACCACTGCGTGGACTTGGGGTGGGGCCAGCCCGTGTACGGAGGCCCCGCGGCCGCGTCCTTGGTTTCCAGCTACCTTGTCGCCGTCGGGAACGATGACGTCTCCGTCGCGGTCGTGCTGCCGCGGCGCGCCATGGACCGGTTCGCGTCGGAGCTCGAGGCGATGCTGCATGTCAAAGGTGCGTACGTTAATTTGGAGATACTTTTTATTTACTGACTATTACACTAGTGGATTATATAGTTGAACTGAACTTGTGTGTGGATCGATAGGCATCTCGTTGTTTTCATCTTCTGCCCCTATAAATGTGCAGGTCACAAAAGTCGTCTCTGACGTTCCCAGGGGGCTAGCTGCTTCCAACGCTTGGACTCGTGGTGGGAAGATCGATGATTCAAAATAAACAAGATGTGTTTGCAAATTGTGCGTCAGAATACCATAAAATAAAACGTGAGCACGCATTGTACGCTGCACGTATGTGTTAATTTGTATCATAAAAAATGGAGCTCTGATTCCCAGTGAATTCGAGTTTCTAGATTGCACTATCTGAAAACAAATGTTTTCAAATCCTAAGCATAAATAATGCCTAAAAGGCACCAACACAAAAAGGACTAAACTAAAGAGATGAATTATCTCATATTGCAATAATTCATGACTATGCCCCATATATAAAGTATCATAATTCAGAATAGGACCATGTCACACAATTTCTGAAACAAAAGACAACAATAATAAGTAGTGTTGGCAGCTTCTAGTTCTAGGCATGGGGTTCGGTTTTGAAGGACCTACAAGATTATCTCTTTGAGCATGCATGCTTCGGTGTAGAAACACCTTACTGCAAGTAAACGATTCCACTGGTATAACTAGGAAAAGTAAAATAAAATTGCCCAAAATTATAACAGAAAGACTCACAGCCGGGGGCGCAGCAGGATGTCGTACACGACGTCCATGGGCTAGATAGATTTCCGGAGATTTGGTAAGCCAGGGAAAATGTGAAATGCTTACTAGTTGATCGCGACGGATTCCGACACGGGAGCCCGCGGCCGGCCGGCAGGAAGTCGAAGATTCGCACTCTTCCGGCCATCCGGGTTAGGTTTATCTCCGCCAGCGCGTCGAGTGAGATGAACGAACCGGACGATCGCCGGTCGAGGCTGGTCGAGGGAAGTGCGTCGCGTGGAGGTTCCGGGGACGGCACCGCGGTGGCGTCCTGACTCCTGAAAGGAAATGCAGCACCGAGCCAGTAGGGCAAGTAGGCTACTGGGGCACCAAAGTTATGCTGGGCCAGCGAGTTCTGCCAAACATTTCTGACGGATCCAGGCCCAGAATGCTCGTAGCCCATGTAGATTTTTTGTAGTTTTCTAAATCCAATGATCTTCCCTAGAAAAGAAAGGCAGTCAATGAAAGGTGACGTGTTCCTCAAAAAAACAAAGGTCAATGAAGGTGACGTTCCTAAAATGAAGGTCATCTGCAGGCTGCTTTCCAATAAAATGACTCCGGCGTTCATTGCAACTGCCACCTGCCTGAGAAAAATCAGATGCAAAAGTGTTTGGCAATGCGCACATGTGCACAAAAACTATGTCTAGAGATCCCGCGTTCATGAACATTGCCCAACAAATGCTATACTGCCGATCAAATGTCTAGAGACCGGTCCAGCCAATTAAGCTAACAAACGTTAATTTTGGTTTTTGAGAGTAACAAACGTTAATTTTAAGCTAAGTGGATGGTCACAAAAAGCTGAAACAGGTGACATGGAAGCCAAAAGGTTCTGTTGGGGCGGCTGCATGCCAGAGGCATACATAATGACAGTTGACTATACACCAGATAACAGTAAGGGGACTTAAATCTACACACTGCGTGAGCGGAAGCGATTATTACAAAGATCAATAAGGACAATGCAGAAAGATAGAAAATCAATAAAAAAGCAAAACCCATCAATATTGCTATGTTCTTTGCAGTCGTAGTTCCACATTTTTCTTCTTTGTTTGAATTGTTACTATAACATAAATTAGACTAAACCTTTATTTTTAGTATGAAACAAAAACAATGTAACTCACTTAAACAACCTCAGTCCACCCACAGTTCTAGGTCAAGAACCTAGAATGTTTGGAGTTTGGAGATGTGCCAACAGGGATAATAAGTGGACCTTATCCGTGCACCGCATGAGTGGAAATCATTATTATAAAGATTGATCAAGAAAGATTTAGCATACAGGTACAAAATCAATAAAGTGCAAAATATGATTGCGGATGGAATGCAATCCCCAAACAGTGGTAATACCAGATCTTAGTGATGGCGTGGTTTGACCGTTGTAGGAAGACTCAGCTTTTTCACCCTTGCACATTTCGCCTGTAGCTCCTTATCCATAATGTGTTTACCGAAATAGCCAGTAATGTGCAGAAATTCCAGCAGCGGGCAATTGTCAAGGATGGTCTTTAGACTCTTGCCACTGAGATCACACCCATGCAATTCTAAAGTGCGTAGTTCGTGCATCCATGGAATTTCTCCGTCAATCAGCACCGTGGGAAACTCACCATTCCTCAGCATGAGTGCCTTGAGATGCGGGCATGCTTGGCAAACAGAATGAAGCAGGTTGAGGTCACCATGTTTCCTGCTAATATGTCTGAAGTGAATTTGAAGATTCTCAAGAAGAGGGAGCTCCTTGAGCACCAGGCTCAAATTTGCAATGGTTGAATCATTAGTGAAGCGTTGAATATCAAGGCTTTTCAAAGAAGGTGCTCTGCAGAAAGGAATGCTTTTGAATTAGATAACATAAAAGTCCATAATGATAAACTTTTATTGTAAGTAATTTTCATTAAAAATAGTGTATGTGCGAAAACAGTTGATTGGAGACAATACATGTAGAAAATTATATTTTCTCCAATGTCCTTGTGCTACAATATAACCAATCAGAGTAATGATCTCGATCGTCAAAAAAAAAAAAAAAAAAAAAAAACTTGAAACATGTTCGAACTCTAGAGACCACAACACCAAAAACATTGTTAAACTAACACAAGCATATGCGGGGCAAGCATTCTAGTTAAAAAAAAAATCCCCTGCAACTCCATTGTTCAATGATCAACGCACAACAAGTCCCTAACCACAACATAAGAAAGATGTGGAAAATTAACCAAGAGCAGATTTGACCAAGTTCATCCAACCACAATATATATATATAAAGCAGTGCTGACTGTGCAGCACGTTCAGACATGAGCAACATGAGCTATATACCCGCCATACCTTTCGACTACAGAGCAGAGGTCCGAATAGTCGCAGGAGGACACCCAGAAGGCCTCGCAGTGGCCCGCGGCACGCTCCATGGCGATTTCCGCCAGCTTCATCTCTTCACCGAAGCCGGCGACGCGCGACGGCTGCTCTACGGCGTGCCAGCCGACGCGGCGCCACAGTGCGGGCTCCTCGACCGCGACACGACGCCATGCTCTGCAGACGGCGTCGGCGCCGAGCATGACCCTGCCGGCCCCAGATTGAGGAAGACCGTGACCAGAATGTCCCAGGGCAGCTCCGCCCAGTCTGCCTCGGCCTTCGAGTCCGGCGAGGTTGGTTTCATGCGCTTGCAGGGAGGGGTGGCGGAGGAAAACATCGCTGGAGCCTGGAGCACCTAGCTAGGGCTAGCTTAATTACAAAGTTGGGAAGGTACGGAGGAGACGGCGACCAAGAACAAGATTGGAAAACGAGGGGGTTTAGTTTAGTATGACGGTGGTTTAGAGTCACGAACTTATACGGTGAGAGTCCTGTCTGTCTGCACTGCTCTTGTGACTAGTCCGGCCGGCTATTATCGGTGGACTGATCTCTGTCTGTCTATAGTCTGTACATGCAGCGCCAGGACATTAACGACACCTGTGTGCGATCTCAATTAAACACAGCCCAAGAGACATTTGGTATGTCTATAACACAAGATTTCTGACCTCTCTCGGTTCCAGCTCAACAAGGGTTGCTTCCGGTGCCATGGCTCTGTGGATCGGCCAGTTTTGATGTTAGGAGCTCGTGTCAGGTACTGTCATGGTCACTGACCATATGAGAAAGTGCACAGAACAAACATGTAGGCCTAGACTACATGGTGGCTGCAAAAATATTTGAAATAATTGGGAAAATTTATTTGCATGCTCCCTTAGTTTAAAAACACTTTACTCAATTTCCACAAACGGCGAGCTAGAACACTATATCCCATCTAGCATACGTAATCCAGGAATTTTTTTTGTCACTCCTCTTAATGCTCCTCTGAATTAGAGTCATCAAAGAAAACCATGGAAGTAACGATTTGAAGGTTTGACTGTAGTAGGAAGAGTCAGCTCGTGTACTCTTGCACATTTAACCTGTAGGTTCTCATGGATGTGTTGTTTGTTGAAATATCCAGTAATGTGCAGAGATTCCAGTAGTGGGCAACTGTCAAGGATGCCCTTTAGGCCCCTACAGCTGAGATCACACTCATACAATTCCAAGATTCTTAACTTGTGCATCAATGGAATCTCTCCATCAATTGGCTCCTTGTAAAAATCATCCTTGTTCCAGTAAAGGTCGCATGCCTCGGCATGTTAGAATAGTTGATCATTCATGTAGTCTAGGACTGTTTGCCTACACGGAAATACTTGTAGTACCTGTATAGGTTTCTGTAACCGTGTGCTGTAGGCGTAGACGACAATGAGTCGGTCTCTCTGTACCTAACTACTATATAATGAAATCAACAGCCCAACGCTTGGGCTATCGGCCTCAATTTCGTTTTTCAAGGTATCGAGAGCCTTCTCCTCCTAAACTTACATCCTATCGAGATCGATCTCGTCGAGTTCGTGGAGTTCTCGACGATTCTGCTTCCGCTCATCTCGCCGGGTTCGTGGAGTTCTCGACGAGTCGTCTTTCGACGATCTCTGCGCCATGTCGACACCTGCCGCTGCTGCTGTGCAGATTGTTGGTCATCCGGTGTCAGAGAAACTCACCAGGGATAATTTCCTGATATGGCGTGCACAAGTTCTTCCCGCTGTGCGTGGAGCACAGCTGACGGGATATCTCGACGGCTCCAAGCCAGCGCCGCCGAAGACTATTGACGTCAAGAAGGGAGACAGTACAGTCGCTGAAGACAATCCAGCTTTTGCGTCATGGATTGCACAAGACCAAGTTGTTCTTGGGTACCTGAATTCGACACTGTCCAAGGAAGTGCTCGCTCAAGTGGCTCTGCTCGAGTCATCCTATGATGTTTGGCAACGTCTCAATGGGATGTTCTCTTCCGTGTCCAAGGCTCGGATCATTCAAATACGTTCTCAGTTAGCTCGTGAACAGAAGGGAGATCAATCTGCCTCGGTTTATTTCTCTAAGATGACTGGGTTTGCAGATGAACTAGCTGCTGCTGGCAAGCCAATTCTTGATGAAGAATTGATCTCATATATTCTTGCTGGGCTCGATTCTGAATACAACCCCTTTGTGACCTCGATGACCAGGGAACTCGATCTTACATTGAGCGATCTCTTTGCTCAGCTACTGGTCTATGAGGCCCGGCTTGACAGTCAGAACGGAGGTGGCCAATTCTCCTCGTCTGCTAATGCTGCTTCTAGAGGACGTGGCAAGGGACGCGCTGGACGTGGCAAGGGCCGTGGAGGCGGTCGAGGTGACAACGGCGGCCGTGGAAGTCATAACAAGCTGACGTGCCAGTTGTGTGGCTATGAAGGACACATAGTTCAAACCTGCTATAAGAGATTTGACAAGAACTTCACTGGAGAAGACGTTGCAGCTCAATGGCAGAAACAAGCTGGCTCGGTTGTCTCTTCATATGGTGTTGACACAAACTGGTACTCGGATACGGGTGCTACAGACCATATTACTTCAGAGTTGGATAAATTGACAACACGAGAGAAGTACAATGGGCATGATCAGGTTTATGCAGCTAATGGGTCAGGTATGAGAATTACACATGTTGGACATGCATCTTTTCATACTCCCTTTCGTGACTTGCATCTACATAATATTCTCCGTGCTCCATCGTCTACCAAAAATCTTCTTTCTATTCATCGCTTTACTACCGATAATAATGTGTTTTTTGAATTCCATCCTGATTTCTTTTGTGTTAAGGATCGGGACTCGAAGATAATCCTTCTTCACGGTAGAAGCGTTGATGGGTGTCGTACCCCATTTCTGGGGCACTAGTGCTTACCGTACCAGTCCCTGGATCAGACGCTGATACGAACACTTAACACAGACTGATATCACAGAGTCATCACTTACATAAATATTACCGAGTCTTATACAAGCCTTCATACATAAAAGGTCTTACAACAACGGCCAAATGCCACTTTATTACAACAAGCATCAAGCTGGTGGGCTGCAACAGCAGAACCACTTAAACACTACTACAACGGAAGACGGAAAGGGCACTAGCACAGGCATCTTGAGTGTAGATAGGACCCTATTCTTCATCACCATCTTCCTCGTACTCTGGTTCTTCATCTGTTTGATTTAAAGCAAGGGTGAGTACATAGGGTACTCAGCAAGTCCTAACAATGAGGGATATTTTGATGCAAGGGTGAAATCAAAGAATAGGCTGAGGGTTTATCATCTGGGCGGAAAGCCGGTTTTATGCAATGGTTGTTTGGAAAACAAAACAGTTCACAAACTATTATCGAAGTCATCAGTGGTATTTAGTGGGGTTGTGGCCCTGGGGGAGATGTAGTCCATCCCGCCAGTTCCCAAGTTTTAATGCTGGCAGGAAACCAGCACACGGTTCCACACCGGAGTATTCCAAAAACACACCAAGAAAGTTACTCACACCGTTATACTAATCATTGTGTGGCACAAGCTTTCGCGTTGCCCATTACCGTGGAACACGGCTATCATGATAGGTTTTTAACTCTGCAGAGGTTGTACACAATTCCCCACAAGGCATGCCAGCCCTACCCATCGTCATGGATTGGACAGGCACACTAATGGTCCCGTACCTACTTGGTGTCACCACGGCACCACCACGGAAATACTGCAACCAGGGACTTCACTATATCATCATTATCATGTAGAAAGGCCTGAATAACACCATATGCCGGATCCCGACACCTGCTATGTCGAGCCTTCTCCTGGCTTCCGCCGCAACTCCTGCCCTCCAGGTGGGTACCGGGTGAACACTATAGTAGGGTATGATTCCAAACCTTTCCCATTCAAGGCATGTGGTTGTACGAAAGGTGCTAGGCAAGGCGGCACATGAACCGGTCCTTATACGACCGAAGCAAGCGTCTTCAGTAGCTATCCTCGAAGGAGGAATCGCATCCCAGAGATAGGCCTCCCCACTGAGGACTACCTCGCCTGCTCCCGCCAGAAATATCCCCACTATGGATTGCACAATTATCACTAGTATATTACCAACCCACATTTCATATTCACACACACTCCACCGAACACACACCATTTCACACCAAAAAGTATGTATAGCAAGATTAATTAAGTACACATGTAACAAGTCCTAAGCAGTATATCATTTCAGCATATCATTAAAGAATTTAATGATAGTGAATCCTAGGTCTAACAAGGAATCAGGATAAGCAATGTCAAGGCATGGCAATCAACAGTACTTAGGATCATACTAAGCATTTAAATCACATTTAAACATCATGCACATTTTATTTCTAAACTGGGCTCTAAGTCGAATATTTGCAAAATATAGGGACAACATGATCAAAGGGGTTAGAACTTGCCTTCACCAAAGTCTTCTTCTTCTAAGTCCTCGTAATCCGGATCCTCCGCTCCTTCCTCGAAGACTTGCTCCTCTATTGATTGCAAATAAACAACAATCGAATTATTCTACCGGTCAAACAATTGAACTAACAAGCAAGTAAATCAAACAAAGATCAAAAAGAGATCAACAACAGAGGGCTTTGGTAACAACAAATATCTCATGATTTTTGATGAAATTTTGGTGAAAGAATCACCCGAATCGGAGCTAGGATGAAAGAGATATAGATTTTACAAGTTTGCAACATAGGAAATAATTAGGATTAAGCTAAGTAATTAAGCATAGACATAATCCTAATTAATATGGAGTAAACAAGTGTTGCAAAATGATTAGGAATTAATCTAGTATTTTTAGGAATTTTATGGAATTTTTCTGATAAGGAAAGTGCTTGAAATAACAAGTTGTGTACACTAACTGTGTGGACTTAGCAATTTCCCAGAGGCTGTGTGGCTGACAGGTGGGCCACTGGGGCCGGGTTCGCTGTGACCCACTGTTCCGTGGACTAGGTCCACAGGGCTGTGGACCGGAGGTGGCGTGAGAGGGCGGTCCACGGTGCACCGCGCCCGTGGACGCGTGCTGACGCGGCAGGGGAGACCGGGTCGCCGTGGGCCCGGGCGCTGACGTGCACGCCACGTCGGATGACGACGCAGCGCGGCCAAAGCGCGTCGGAGGAGCGGCGCTCGCGGCGGCGCCTCGCCGGAGGACTCACCGGAGGCGGCTACAAGGCATCAATGGCGACGTGGTGAGCACGCTCGGGATCTATGCATGAAGGCGAAGCCAGCGGCGCCTGGTGTTGACGTCGAGGACGTCCATGGTGGCGGCGCGCGCTTGCCGGAGTACGGCGGCGCGGCGGCGTGCGGGCGAAGCAGTTCGCACGCGTGAGGTTGCGCGCGTTCGTGTGGCCGCGGGCGTGCGCGCGTGTGCGGGGAAGCTAGCGCGCACCTCAGCTGGGTCGAGCTCAGTCGGACGGCGTGTCGGCGCCGGGTTGCGCGGCGGCGGGTGGCGGAGCTCGAAGCCGAGCTCAAGTCCGTGCGCGAGGAAGGCGAAAAAGCGGTGCGGGAGAGAGAGGGGAGCGTGGGGAAGCTCACCGTGGGTTCGAAGAAGGCGGAGGAGGCCGGAGGCTCGACCTCGATGCGCTCGCGGTGGCCGGAACCCTAGCCTCCCATGCCCGCCATGCTCCGCAGCTCAGTGGTTGCTCAGCGATTTCACGACGGAGCGGTCGCCGGAGTTGAGGCCGAGGATGGGGAAAAGCTGAAATCGGCGACGCTGGAGTGTGGATTGGAGGTGGGTGAGCTTGGGGAAGAGAAGAGGGAGCTGAGGCGAAGCTCGTCGGGTTTTATAGGGGGCCTTGAAGCGAGCCGTTGGGCGCCGGCTCGCGGCGGTGGTCGTCGGCTCGGTCCGCACCCGTGCAATCCGACGCGACGGCCGCCAGAGGGAGGACGATGCCCACGTGCGCGGTGACGGGAGCACGGGACGGCCACAGCGCGAAGGACGCGACGACTGCGGAGCTGGCTGACGTCGAAGAGCAAAAGCTCGCCGGTTTTTGTCGTCGGTCAGGCTGGGGAGTTAGGCGCGCTGCAGCGGAGTTGGCGGACGGGACGAGGCGACGGGACGGAGCGACGGGGCGCGCGTGAGCGTGACGCGGCGGGGCTGTATTTCGACGCGACGAGGCGCACCGGCCGGCATGGGCGCTCTGCGCCGCTGCCAGAGGAGGGAGACGACGCTGACAGGTGGGGCCCACCTATTAGCGGCTCAGCGCGATGGAGCGGGCTGGCGCGGCTGCTGGGCCGGCGGGAGGAGCTGGGCAGCGGGCGGGCGCGCGGGAAAAAAGAGAAAATGAGCAGGCCGGGGGAAAGAAAGGGAGAAGGGCGGCCCAGGTGGGAAAAAGAAGTTTAAACATTTTCCAGAATTTTCTAGGATTCAAATTTGAATGAGGTTCAAATTTGAAAAAGGATCAAAACCAAAAGAACACATAAATAAAATCAGAGAATTCCAAATATGTACATGGTGGTGTTTGATGCACATTTAAAATTCAAAATTTTAAATTTGGCATGGATTTGACTTCTACTTTGATTGAATTTGTTCAAATTTGAAAAAGTTCAAATTTTTAGTGATTTTTATACATGGGCAAACATAGGGTATTACAAACCTACCCCACTTAAACCGAATCTCGTCCTCGAGATTCAGGATCTTCCTCGAACAGGTAGGGAAACTCCTTCTTAAGATTGTCTTCACGTTCCCATGTAGCTTCTGCTTCTGTATGGTTACTCCATTGCACTCGGCAAAACCGTATGGCATTCCTCCTTGTTAACCGAGTAGCAATATCCAAAATCTTGATAGGCCTCTCTTGGTAACGGAGGTCCGGTTGAAGATCCAATACTTCCGGTGGTACTATCTCCTCTGGAACTCTCAAGCATTTCTTCAACTGTGAGACATGGAAAACATTATGGATGTCTGACATTTCTTCGGGGAGCTCGAGGCGGTAAGCCACTGCTCCAAACTTCTTGAGTACCTTGAAAGGTCCAATATATCTGGGTGCCAACTTTCCTCGGACTCTGAATCTTTTGGTGCCTCGTATTGGTGATACCTTGAGGTATACATAGTCTCCTGCTTCAAAGCTCAGATCTCTGCGACGGGTATCTGCGTAGCTTTTCTGCCTGCTCTGGGCTGCTTTCAGATTCTCCCTGATTAGAGCTACTTTCTCTTCGGCATCTTTAATGATTGCCGGTCCAAAGAAAGATCGCTCTCCCACTTCTGACCACATCAGAGGTGTTCTGCACTTTCTGCCATAAAGAGCTTCAAAGGGTGCCATCTGTAGACTGGCCTGATAACTGTTGTTGTAGGAGAACTCTGCAAAGGAAAGACTTTTCTCCCAGTCCTTTCCATAGGCTAGCACACATGCTCTCAACATATCTTCCAGGATTTGATTGACTCTTTCAGTCTGTCCATCCGTCTGCGGGTGATACGCAGAGCTGTAATCCAACTTAGTTTTCAACAGTTTGTGCAGACTTTGCAAGAACTTCGAGGTAAACTGGGTTCCTCTATCTGAGATTATTCTGCTTGGTACTCCATGTAACTTGAGTATGTGATCCACATACAACTGAGCATACTTGTCTCCTCTATAGACTGTCTTGACAGGTATGAAGTGTGCAACCTTTGTCAGACGGTCCACTATTACCCATATTGAATCATTCCCTTTTTGGGTGCGGGGTAAACCCACAATGAAGTCCATGCTGATCTCATCCCATTTCCACACTGGAACGTGCAGTGGTTGCAACAATCCTGCAGGTCTCTGATGTTCTGCCTTGACTCTGCTGCAGATATCACATCGGGCAACAAACTCTGCTATATCCTTCTTCATTCCTGACCACCAATACTTCGTTTTCAGATCCAAGTACATCTTGGTGCTTCCTGGGTGGATGGAGTAAGCGGAGTTGTGGGCTTCATCCATAATGAGCTGCTGATTCCCACCATTCTTGGGTACACAAATTCGATCTTTATACCATAAGGTACCTTGGTCATCTACTCTGAATCCGGGTGCTTTATCCACTCCGGTTTTAGCTTTGAGATCATGTATCTCCTCATCATCCACTTGAGCTTTTCGGATTAGACTTCCTAGAGTTGGTCCCACACACAGGTTGTTTATCTGGCTTGACTGGGTGCAATGAAGATTTAGTTGCTTGAACTCTGCCAGTAACTCAGGTCTTCTCTTATGTAGCTTAATGTTGTTGCAGTGAGCCTTGCGACTCAGTGCGTCTGTAACTACATTGGCCTTTCCGGGGTGATACTGTATATCCAGATTGTAATCTTTGATCAACTCTAACCACCTTCTCTGCCTGAGATTTAAGTCTGACTGTGTGAAGATGTACTTCAGACTCTTATGATCCGTGAAGATTTCACATTTATTTCCAATCAGATAGTGCCTCCAGATCTTTAGAGCATGAACAACTGCTGCTAGCTCTAGATCATGAGTTGGATAGTTCTGCTCATGAACTTTCAGCTGTCTTGATGCATAAGCCACCACTCGTCCATCTTGCATTAACACACAACCCAAACCTTGTCGAGATGCGTCGCAGTATACGACAAAATCTCGATATATATCCGGTAGGGTGAGCACTGTGGCTGTTGTCAATCTTCTCTTTAACTCTTGAAAATTTTTCTCACAAGCTTCAGTCCACTTGAATTCTTTTCCTTTCTGAGTCAGGGCAGTCATTGGTCGGGCTAGCTTGGAGAACCCTTCTATAAATCTGCTGTAGTAACCTGCCAGTCCAAGAAAACTCCTGACTTCTGTCACATTTGTGGGTTGCTTCCAGTTGGTAACTGCCTCAACTTTTGCTGGGTCTACTGCAATGCCTTTTTCAGTCAAGATATGACCAAGGAAAGCGACTTCTTTTAACCAAAACTCGCACTTGCTGAACTTGGCATAAAGCTCATGTGCTCTTAACTTCTCAAGTACCATTCTGAGGTGTTGTTCATGTTCCTTTGCGCTCTTAGAGTAGGTCAAAATGTCGTCAATGAAGACAACGACAAACCGATCTAACTCTTCCATAAAGACCTTGTTCATCAGATTCATGAAGTATGCTGGTGCATTGGTGAGTCCAAAGGGCATTACTGTAAACTCATACTGACCATAGCGAGTGACAAATGCTGTCTTGAGTATGTCTCCTTCTCGAATCTTCAGCTGGTAATACCCTGATCTCAGGTCAATCTTGGAGAAAAACTTGGCTCCCTTCAACTGGTCAAACAAGTCATCGATCCTGGGCAGTGGGTACTTGTTCTTGATAGTGACTTCATTGAGTGATCGGTAGTCAATGCACATTCTGAGACTGCCATCTTTCTTCTTGACAAACAGAACTGGTGATCCCCATGGTGAGGAGCTTGGTCTTATGAAACCTTTCTCTTGTAATTCTGCTATCTGCTCTTTTAATTCTGCTAACTCATTAGCTGCCATCCGGTAGGGTCTCTTGGCTATTGGGGAGGTTCCGGGAATGAGATCAATGATGAACTCTATGTCTCGGTCTGGTGGCATTCCAGATAATTCATCTGGGAAAACGTCTGGGTACTCACAGACGACTGGTACTTCCTCCAGTGGCGTGGTTTCCAGACTGCATACCATCGGGGTGGCCTTCACTCTCCTTGGCTCACATTCCACCTTAATACCTTGATGGTTTACTAAGGAGACTTTCCTGGTATCACAGGCTATATTGCCCTGATGTTTGCTCAACCAGTCCATTCCAAGGATAACATCTATTCCGGCTGACTGGAGAACTATTAAGTTTGCTAGGAATACTACCCCACTCAAAAGAATCTTAACCCGGGGACATCCCAGCAAACACTTGATTTCCGCTCCAGGCGAGCGTGTTGTCAGTGGTTGTTTGAGCAAAACAGTTGGAAAACCATGTGCGGCAACAAACCTTGAAGATATGAACGAATGCGAAGCTCCAGAATCAAACAAAACTGTTGCAAGGGTGGAGTTGACAAGGTACTCACCGAGAACAACATCTGGAGCCTCTTCAGCTTCCTGGGTGTCAATGTGGTTGACTCTGCCTCGACCGAAGGTCTGATTGTTCCTTCGCTGCTGCCCTGAGGGTTGCTGTCCACCACGTCCGACTCCTGACACTGCAGTTCTGGTGTTGCTTTGTTGATGAGACTGAGTTGGGGCTTGATTCTGGTTCATATAAGGGCACTTGGCGATCATGTGGCCTAGTTCACGGCAGTTAAAGCATGTTCTCTTGTCACTCTGAGCTGGCTGGGCAACACTGGCACTGCTCCTCTGCTGGCTGCTGGGATTCTGGTTGCGGTAAGAGGGTGCTGCATTCTGCTGGTTTGATGACGAGGCCCTGTACTGCATGGTTGGCTGCTACCTGGGCTTCTGAGAGAAGTTGCTTCTTGATCTCTGGTTTCTTTCCTGCTGCCTGAACTTCTGTGCGTTGAACTTGCGCTTCCTGTCACTCTCGATGTGAGAACGTGCGTCTTCCAGAAGAATGGCACGGTTCATCAGAGTGTTGAAGTCTGGATAGATGTGAGTGACCAACTGCATCTTCAAACTAGGACTCAGTCCCTTCTTGAAGCGGTCCTGCTTCTTCTTGTCAGTGTTCACATCCTCAGATGCATAACGTGCAAGCTTCATAAACTTTCTGATGTACTGGTTCACAGTCATGGCTCCTTGCTTCAGTGAGCGAAACTCATCTGCCTTCATGTCCATGATACCCTCAGGGATGAGGTATCTTCTGAATTCTTCCTGGAATTCATCCCAAGTGATAGCCTCGGGGTCCTCTGTAGCTTCTTGGTAGTTGTCCCACCACTCACTGGCTGCTCCCATGAGTTGGTGCGATGCCAGAAGGACTTTTTCTCTGTCATTGGCGTTCACAACCTGAAGCTTCTTGGTGATACCTCTCAGCCAATCATCTGCTGCCAGAGGGTCTTCTTCGGCATTCTCAAAGGTCGGTGGCCGGAGTCTCATGAATTCTGACATCTTGGTCTGGGGTCCTGGTGCACGGTCAAGAAGTCCTTGAGCAATGATTTCCATCAAGCGTGTCTGGTTGTCCATCACCGTGACAAGGTTGGTGACAGGCGGGTTGGGCAAGGGTCCATGTCGTCCACCTCGCCCACCTCTGCCACGGTTCTGGTTTCCTCCACCTCGGTTCTGGTTTTGTTGATGACCTTCACCTTCACCATGGCCTTCCTGGTCATTCTGGTTGTCCTGATTGTTCTGATTGTTCAGATTGTTCTGGCTTGCCTCATCTTCTTGGTCATGGCCTCCAATTCTGCCTCCACCTCTGCCACGCTGGCAGTTGACTCTGCCTCTTCCACGTCCACGTGCACCGCCCTGTCCTGGGGCATCCTCGTCGTGTGCAACTTGACGTTCACGACGCTGCCGTATTCGGGCAGACTGCCTTGCGGGAGGCATCTGTTAAATTGACAGAGGATTACGAAAGGTGAGAACAAGTCGAGGTTGAAACAAGCCGAGACTAGGTAACAAGACAGGAACACAAGATTTGCCAACACACAAGCAATAAAATCCAGCATCATTACAACATTACGGCATACATAAGCATCATAACAGAGTTCGATCATACATACCCAAGCCCTTACACAGGAGGACTTGACGGCTACAACTAGACAACAGGACTCGACAACATGGTACTCTAGGATACAACGACACACATCTGCTGGACTAGATACAAACCACTAGCTGCTACACTACGGGTACAAGCACTGCTGCCACAAGTGCTGCTGGTAACTGACTCCAACTGGGGTAGCTGCTCCTCAGTACTGGTCGTAACCGTGGTCCCTGCGCCACGCACGGTACAGGTCGTAGGGGTCACTCCACTCCTCGTGGGCACGAAGAAGCTGGTAGTACTCGAAGAGGTCTGCGTCTCCGAGCACCTGCGGGGCCTGCTGTGGAGCTGCTGGGTAGTGCTGAGCTGTGGGTGGTGCAAGAATTGGCTGGTACGGGAACAGCGGTCCAAGTGCAACAAGTGCTACCGGGTGCTGAGCTCCTGGAGGTGCCACAAGAGCTAGCTGGTGGTGAGCTGGTGGTACAAGGAGTACTGGCTGCTGCTGTGCTGCGGGAGCAACGGGTGCTGGCTCCCGCTGCGCTGGGGGTGCAACAGGTGCTAGCTGCTGCTGAGCTGGGGGTGCAACTGGTGCTGGTTGCTGCTGAGCTGGGGGTGCAACAGGTGCTGGCTGCTGCTGAGGTGGTGGGTCAATCACCACTGGCTGGTCGTCGATGTTGACCCAGAAGTTGACGACGTTGCCTACCTCCTCCATCACTAGGTCGTAGTGTGGTGGAGATAGGTCAATCTCTGGGAAGTCGTCCTCGTCCATCGAGTCTGAGTAGTCAGTGTCATCATCCGTCGGATAGTCCATCTCGTGCTCGGTCTCAGTGTCCTCCTCACCCTGCAGAGGGTCCTCTAGTAACTCTAGCTCGGGGTCGTCCTCTGCCATCTGGGCATCCTCCTCCTCTGAGGGCTCCTCGTCGGACTCTGACAGAAAGCCGTAAGCTGGTGCTGGAGCTGGAACTGGTGCAACCTCTGGGGAAGCTGGAGCTGGTGCAACCTCTGGGGAAGCTGGAGCTGTCTGCGGTGCTCCTCCTGACGGTCCTGCACCTCCTGAGTCCTCACTGTCACTGGAGTCTCCCTCTGAGTCTGTCGGGCAAGCGTAGTGCAGGTGGCGTCTGGGACCTCCGATCCTCGGAGTGAACCTGCGACGGGGTCCTGCTCCAACCTGGTGAAGTCTCACGTAGCAGCGGTCGACCTCTCTGATGAGGTACAGAGCGTCCTCCTCCCAAAGGCCCATAACTGCCTCAAGAGTGGACTGAATCTGTGCCTGCTCTGTCTGGGACTCGGTGAGCTGGGTCTGAAGCTGTGCAATCTGTGACTGGGCTGCTGCAAGCTGGGCCTGAACCTCTGTGAGCTTCTGCGTGTCCTCATCCCACATCTGTGCAGTCGACTCAAGGACGTGCGCTGTCTGTGTGGACTGTGCCTGGACCTCTGCAAGCTGAGTCTGGGTCTGCTGGAGCTGCTCCTGGAGATCTCTCTCTAGTCTCTGCTGCCTCAACTCTGGTGATACTGCTCTCGAACCCTCTCTGGCGTGACTCGAACAGACTGTCCATGGCCATGATGTACCAAGCGGACGCTACCACAGTGGGGTCCTCCTCTCGCTGGTCTGGTCCCTGTAGAGCACTCAACCTGTACTGCCACTGTGCCTCGGTGTGCTCGTACAGCGGGAAGTAGCGACACGGGGTGTCACATACCTCCTCCTCGTGGCGCTGACAGAAGAGTAGCAGGGTCTTGCGAGCTGCAATCTGGTGGGCGTCTCCGGACTGGGTGCCGAAAGCTGTCACTGTCAGGGGCTCCAGGTTTGGGCGTGTACGTGGCTGAAGAACTGTCACCTGTACCTCGCAGTACTAGGTGCCGTCCTGGATGAAACTGAGAAAGCGGTACTCCGGGCGGTCGGTGTAGCCGAACCTCTGCAACGCTTCCCACAGGATAGTGGGGAAGCCTGAAACACCAATCTGGTAGCTGCGGGTCCACCCGTCGTCTAGCTGCTGGTCCTCCATCTGTTTCAACAAAAGTTGAAGATGGGTAAGTACAAAGTAACAAAACAATTTGTAAAGTAAATACAGAACTGAGAGTAAATTTTGTAATATAGTTTATATATATAAAATATCACACTCTCACAATCGTTTCCAGCCTAGGGTCCATCCTACGGTCAAGCATGGCTCTGATACCACTCTGTCGTACCCCATTTCTGGGGCACTAGTGCTTACCGTACCAGTCCCTGGATCAGACGCTGATACGAACACTTAACACAGACTGATATCACAGAGTCATCACTTACATAAATATTACCGAGTCTTATACAAGCCTTCATACATAGAAGGTCTTACAACAACGGCCAAAGGCCACTTTATTACAACAAGCATCAAGCTGGTGGGCTGCAACAGCAGAACCACTTAAACACTACTACAGCGGAAGACGGAAACGGCACTAGCACAGGCATCTTGAGTGTAGATAGGACCCTATTCTTCATCACCATCTTCCTCGTACTCTGGTTCTTCATCTGTTTGATTTAAAGCAAGGGTGAGTACATAGGGTACTCAGCAAGTCCTAACAATGAGGGATACTTTGATGCAAGGGTGAAATCAAGGAATAGGCTGAGGGTTTATCATCTGGGCGGAAAGCCGGTTTTATGCAATGGTTGTTTGGAAAACAAAACAGTTCACAAACTATTATCGAAGTCATCAGTGGTATTTAGTGGGGTTGTGGCCCTGGGGGAGATGCAGTCCATCCCGCCAGTTCCCAAGTTTTAATGCTGGCAGGAAACCAGCACACGGTTCCACACCGGAGTATTCCAAAAACACACCAAGGAAGTTACTCACACCGTTATACTAATCATTGTGTGGCACAAGCTTTCGCGTTGCCCATTACCGTGGAACACGGCTATCATGATAGGTTTTTAACTCTGCAGAGGTTGTACACAATTCCCCACAAGGCATGCCAGCCCTACCCATCGTCATGGATTGGACAGGCACACTAATGGTCCCGTACCTACTTGGTGTCACCACGGCACCACCACGGAAATACTGCAACCAGGGGCTTCACTATATCATCATTATCATGTAGAAAGGCCTGAATAACACCATATGCCGGATCCCGACACCTGCTATGTCGAGCCTTCTCCTGGCTTCCGCCGCAACTCCTGCCCTCCAGGTGGGTACCAGGTGAACACTATAGTAGGGTGTGGTTCCAAACCTTTCCCATTCAAGGCATGTGGTTGTACGAAAGGTGCTAGGCAAGGCGACACATGAACCGGTCCTTATACGACCGAAGCAAGCGTCTTCAGTAGCTATCCTCGAAGGAGGAATCGCATCCCAGAGATAGGCCTCCCCACTGAGGACTACCTCGCCTGCTCCCGCCAGAAATATCCCCACTATGGATTGCACAATTATCACTAGTATATTACCAACCCACATTTCATATTCACACACACTCCACCGAACACACACCATTTCACACCAAAAAGTATGTATAGCAAGATTAATTAAGTACACATGTAACAAGTCATAAGCAATATATCATTTCAGCATATCATTAAAGAATTTAATGATAGTGAATCCTAGGTCTAACAAGGAATCAGGATAAGCAATGTCAAGGCATGGCAATCAACAGTACTTAGGATCATACTAAGCATTTAAATCACATTTAAACATCATGCACATTTTATTTCTAAACTGGGCTCTAAGTCGGATATTTGCAAAATATAGGGACAACATGATCAAAGGGGTTAGAACTTGCCTTCACCAAAGTCTTCTTCTTCTAAGTCCTCGTAATCCGGATCCTCCGCTCCTTCCTCGAAGACTTGCTCCTCTATTGATTGCAAATAAACAACAATCGAATTATTCTACCGGTCAAACAATTGAACTAACAAGCAAGTAAATCAAACGAAGACCAAAAAGAGATCAACAACAGAGGGCTTTGGTAACAACAAATATCTCATGATTTTTGATGAAATTTTGGTGAAAGAATCACCCGAATCGGAGCTAGGATGAAAGAGATATAGATTTTACAAGTTTGCAACATAGGAAATAATTAGGATTAAGCTAAATAATTAAGCATAGACATAATCCTAATTAATATGGAGTAAACAAGTGTTGCAAAATGATTAGGAATTAATCTAGTATTTTTAGTAATTTTATGGAATTTTTCTGATAAGGAAAGTGCTTGAAATAACAAGTTGTGTACACTAACTGTGTGGACTTAGCAATTTCCCAGAGGCTGTGTGGCTGACAGGTGGGCCACTGGGGCCGGATTCACTGTGGCCCACTGTTCCGTGGACTAGTGTCGGTGTTAAGAAACCGGCCGACAAGTAAATTTGTAACTACGGCGCCTAACAATCTTCTATGATGACGAGGGTTTTGCGAGAGAGGCAAGGTTTATACTGGTTCAGGCAATCGATGCCCTACGTCCAGTTCATGGGTAGTTCGTGTTTCGACTTGCAGAGGGGAGCTACAAGTGTTGGCGAGGGAGGAGAAAGACTCCAAGCCTCTTCGTGTGTATCTCTATGTCTGTGTGTGTTGTATATCTGGATCCCCTCTCCTCATGCACCAAGCTCTCCTTTTATAATCAAGGAGTGAGCTGGTTTACAAATGAGAATGGGGTTTCCAGTTGTGGACAGCGCGGCTATGCGCCGCACTAGTCTGATCCCTATCCGCTACTGTGGCTCTAGTCAGGCGGCGTCCTGTCAGCCTGGTCGCCGGGCAGGTGGTCGAGATGTCAACCCAGACTGTCGCGACCGTCTTGTCGCCGGTCCGGTCTTCGTCCCTGTTCAGGGTGATGATGATGCCGTAGCCATCCCGCTGCTGTACTCGAGGTGTCAGGCGGCGCTGTGAGATGGGACGGATGTCACTGTGCAGGTCAAATCGCGTGCCTGCAAGTAGATGAGTTGCTGGGTAGACTTAAGGCTCCCCAGCTACTCGTCGTAAATGCCTGTCCTCCTTGCCAGAGGGAAATCTTCTCGACGAAGTCTCCCAACTCGGGGTCGGGCGAAGCGCGGCTTGTGGGCCCGCCCGACTGGGAGTCGGGCGAGGCGGAGTTCGGGGCCCGCCCGACTGGGGGTCGGGCGAGGCGGAGTCTGTGGACCCCACCCGACTCGGGGTCGGGCGGGGCGGAAGTCGTGGGCCCCGGCCGACTCGGGGTCGGACGAGGCGGAACTTGTATGTGCCCTCGGGGTCGGCCGTGGGCCCCTCGAGCGCTCTGTTGTTGTGTGCCTATTCCTGTGGGCCCTACACAATTAAGCTGAGACGGTTAGCAGAATTAAGCATCCTAGATCAGGATACCCTGATTTGGGTATCCGTCAGTAGCCCCCGAGCCTGGGCGGCGGCCGGGGGTCGTGGTCGCCGTCGAGGCTTGTCGTTGTCTTTCCGAGGGTATTTTCGCACTACTCCTGCCGGTGGGTGCGCGCGAGCGCACCCGCCGGGTGTAGCCCCCGAGCCTCGGTACAAGTGGTTTACTTGTGCCGAGGGTGACAAAAAAAAGGTTTTCCCGAGACCACGCAGTAGGTCATTGTTTGCGAATGCGAGCCCCCGAGTCCTTGCTCGATGCGCGGATCCGTCCGAGGGTCGTTTCGTCTTTTTGTTTCGTCCGTACCCGCGCGTCTTTACGATAAGACGGGACACGCATGAGCCGGCCACGTCATTCCTCGATGGTTCGATGCGTGGTGCTCGTTTAAGCTGCAAACGGGTGTGTCCGAGTGAAGGCCTCGGCTTGCCCTTCGCGGGGGTCCGATTGAGACTAGCTGGAGTCGGCCTCATTAAGATCCGAGTTCCTGCCTTTTTCGATCGCCGACTCCTTTCGCTCGGAGTCAGTGGGCTCAATGCCCTCCCTCGATGGGAGATCAGGGTCGAGGTTTTTTAGACTCGGACTCGGACGCTACCGTCAGAGGCCCATTGTACTACGGTGTACGGGTTGCGGTCGCTGGGGACCCCTCTTTGGTGGCCCCTCACTTAGTTTTGCCCTGGAGCGGCCGTTCGAACCCTTTCGTGGGGCCGGCCTTCGAACTCCTGGGCCGGAAACTGGGCCGTCGGGGCGTTTTCAGCCCCTAGCCTTTATTACCTGTGGGCCCGGCCGGGATTCCAAGCCCGCCTGGGCCGTCATCGTGCGTCGTGGAGACGCGACGGTTCGCCTTCCGCGCGGATCGAGGCCACGATCCGTCTTCGTACGGTAGTGGAGCGGGCCATGATGGCGGTTTTTAAGGCACCTGCACCTGTTAGATCGCGAAACAGGGGAGGCGCGGGGAACGATGCGTCGTGTGAACGCGATAACTATAAAAGGGGATGAGTCTAACCTCATTTGCCTTACCAGGTTTTCGCGACCTTTCGCATCCACCGCCGCTCGCCTTTGCGCAAACCGCTTCGTCTTCCTCGCCTCGCTCGCTCTCCAACCTCCCTTCGTTTCGCCGTCGCTCCGCGTCCCTCGCCCGCATTCGCCATGGCGGATTGGAGCCGGTCCAACAGCACCAAGGGGAACCTCGATGCCCTGGTTGCGCGCGGCCTCCTGATGCCTCTCACCGCGGAGCGGGAGTGGCTGGTACCCGGGGAGGAGAGGACACCATCGCCGCCGGATGGCTACATTGTCTCCTTCCGCTCCTTCCACGAGCGCGGCTTCGGCATGCCGCCTCTTCCCTTCCTCCGCGGCCTGCTTCACCACTACAAGTTGGAGTTGCAGCACCTCAACCCCAACTCCATCCAGCACATCTCCGCCTTCGTCGCCTTGTGCGAAGGTTTTTTGAAGATTCGCCCCCATTTCTACCTTTTCAAGTACTTCTTCACCCCCATGCTCCAGACCAAGAAGGACGCGGACGGGAATCCGCGCGCCGTCCCAATCGGCTGTGCTAGCTTCCGGCTCCGGAGCACCCGGGCCCGCAAGTACATCACCATGCCCGTCACCGACACCAACAAGGGTTGGCACGAGAGGTGGTTTTACCTCAAGAACACCGCGCTCGCGCCGCTCCCGGAGTTCACCGGGCGCCTGATCGAAGAGGCGCCCGAGTGCTGGGGTTGGGGACCGGCCGCCCCTGACAAGGAGAAGTTGGCCGATCTCTTGGATACGATCGACAAACTCAAGAGGGGCGGCGTTACGGGCGTCGGGGTCATTGGCACCTACCACGTCAGGAGGCTTGCGCCGCTCCAAGATCGGCGCTTCCCCATGTGGGAGATGGGCCGCGACTTTGCGTGGAAGGGGACCTGCATGGTGGACCCCCACGCGGAGCCACGGATTTCCGTCCGAGAGCTGAAGGCCCGGCTCTCGGAGGCGATGGGGAAGACAGCGGCGGATTGGGATACCTTTGACTATCCGATCCCGGGCCACCCGCCGATGCTTCCGGAGCAGGGGGCCCTACAATTCGTAAGTTTTTCGATTCGGTTTCGATCCCGATTCGGCATTGTTTCGATTTTTCCGATTTTTCGCTTATACACTTTTTTTTGGATTTAGACTGGCGTCGCCTTCATTCCTTCTGCCGCCCCTCTTCCCGAAGTCTACGACGACGTCCGCGCGATCAACAGGGAGCGGACGGAGCGGCAGAAGGCCCGCAAAGACCGCGAGGACGCCAAGAAGGCGAAGCGGGCGAAGAGGGAAGAGGAGAAGAAACGGCGTCGCCGCCGAGGCGACGTGGTCTCCGACTCCGAGGACGACGATGACGACGATGATGACGACGGCGGTGACGACGAGGGCGGCGATGACGACGGCGACGACGACGATGACGACCAGGTCGACTGGGATCAACTGGAAGATCGTGCCCCGGGTCCCAACGTCGCCGGCGCTTCAGGCAGTGGGGGCGCGGCAGGCTCTTCGCGGCCGGCGGCTCCCCCCGCCTCCATGGCTCTCACGCTCGCCCTCGCGAGATTGCTCCCCGTGGCGACGGCTATGGTGGGGCCACTAATGGCATCGGCCGCCGCGACGACATCGGTCGTGGTGACCGTGCCATCGGCGGCGACGAGCTCGGCGGTGGCCACGGCGACAACGGCATCGACGAGCGCCTCGACCGCGGCCCCTTCCACGACCACGTCCACCATAATCACCGCGCTGCCGCCCGCCGTGATGATGATGACCGTGGCGTCCCCCACGGCCCCGTTGGCCGTGGTGACTTCGGCGTCCGTGGCGGCGGCGGCGACCGCGGCGCCCGTGACGGCGGCGGCGTCCACGGCAGCTTCTGAAGCTTCGCCAGCCGTGGCGACCGTGGTGGCAACGGCTCCCGCCGTCTCCGCGACGGCGACATCCTCGGCTCCGCCAGTCGTGGTGACTCCCCCGCCCGAGTCGGCGGGGACCGCCGCCGTCCCCGCGACGGCGGTTTCGGAGGCGATCGCCGCGGTGATGACGGTGGCGCCTTCTGCGGGGACGACGGCTGCGGCGGCGAGTGTAGTGGCCGAGTCGGCCTCGTTGAAGGCTGCAGCGCCGAGTGCCCTCTCGGGCAAGAGGGCGCGTGATGAGGCTGGGTCGTCTGCCGGCCCGACCCCGAAGCGTCAGTCATTCCGGTTAGTACTCGACTTCGCTGCGTTTCTTTTACTTCTTTATTTCGTTCGCTAACTCTCTTTTGTTTCAGGGGTCCGCTGCAGGTCCTGCCACGAAAGCAGCTACTCCGGTCCTCAGGGGTTTTGGGGACGGCGCCCGGCTCGGCGGCGAGCGCGGCGGCGCCGGCGGCAAGCGTGGCGGCGCCGGCAGCAAGCATGGCGGCACCGGCGGCGAGCACGTCGGCAGAGGCGGCTCCAGTGGTCGCCGCGTTGACGGAGACGGGCAGCTCCGCGCTGTCCGGGCCGTCGAGGCCTCGTCTGAGCTCCACCACGCCTCCGCAGCCGCAGTCGACTTCGGGTGCGCCCACGGACGTCGATGTCCTGCGCGTCCAAGGGCCCGATGGACAGGAGCGGGTCCACAACGAGCCGGCGGAGCGGCAACTCTGGGGCGTGCTTGGCCAGAATCAGGGCCAAGCCATTCATGCTCTGGAGACCGCGCTCCGCCTGATAAAGGCGATGGGGGCCCCAACTCAGGTGCGTACATCCTCACTCTTTCGCAGAGTCTTTTTCCCGCTTTTGTTTTGCTTATCCCTCTTCGTTGTCTCAGGAACTGTCCAAGTTGAGTCGGGCCAAGTCGAACTGCATTCGCTTCCAAGAGAGCGAACGAGTTCGGCTTGATGAGGAGGCGCAGGCCGTGGTGGAGCAGGTCACACAGGCCATGCGGGAGGCCGACCAGGCCAAGCTGGCGCTGGCCGGGGCAGAGGAGAGAGCGACCGCCGCCGAAAAGAGGGCCGAGGAAGCGGAGAGGAGGGCCGAAGCGGCGGAGAAGAAACCCGAGAAGGCGGAGGCGGACGCGGCCAAGGCACGCGAGGCATGTCTTTGAACGGTACAAAAGGAAATGGAGATACAAGCTAAGGGTAAAAACGACGTAGCTGGTCGATGTTCCACGCGTTGGCGAGTATGCGTCCGTCGGCGTTCTTGAGCTTGTAGGTTCCGGGCCGGAGCACCTCCGCAACGGTGTATGGTCCCTCCCACGGCGGAGTCAGCTTGTGCCGACCCTGATTGCCCTGCAAAAGGCGAAGAACGAGGTCGCCAACCTCGAAAGCGCGGCCTTTAACCTTTCGTTCGTGGTAGCGGCGCAGCGCTTGTTGATACTTGGCGGAATGCAGGAGCGCGGCTTCTCGTGCTTCGTCGATGTGGTCGAGCGCATCCTCGAGGTAGCGCTCGTTGAGGTCCGGGTCAAACGCTTGCACCCGCGGGGCCCCATAATCCAGGTCAGTCGGCAGCACTGCCTCGGCTCCATACACCATGAAGAATGGAGTGTAGCCAGTGGCGCGACTCGGCGTCGTCCTTAGGCTCCACAACACTGCATCGAGCTCTTTTGCCCACCGACCGGCAAATTTCTTGAGCTTGTTGAAGATTCTGGGCTTTAATCCTTGGAGGACCATGCCGTTTGCTCGTTCACACTGCCCATTCGTTTGGGGGTGAGAAACAGCTGCCCAGTCGACTCGGATGCCGTATTGGTCGCAAAAGTTCAGGAATTTCTTCCCCGTGAACTGCGTGCCATTGTCAGTGATGATGGCATTTGGCACCCCGAATCGATGTACGATGTCGGTGAAGAACTTGACGGCTTGCGCCGAGTCAACCTTGCCGATCGGCCTGGCCTCTATCCACTTTGAGAACTTGTCGACGGCGACAAGCAAGTGGGTGTAGCCTCCCGGTGCCTTTTTGAGGGGTCCAACCAGGTCCAGCCCCCACACCGCGAACGGCCAAGTAATAGGGATGGTTTGGAGGGCCTGAGCCGGCAGATGAGTTTTACGAGCATAATGCTGGCACCCTTCACAAGTGCGCACCACTCGTTGGGCGTCGGCAACAGCGGTCGGCCAATAAAAACCGTGCCGGAACGCGTTGCCGACTAAGCTTCGTGGTGCAGCGTGATGGCCGCACGTTCCGCCATGGATATCCTGGAGTAACTGCCTACCCTCGTCGAGAGGGATACAGCGTTGGAGGACTCCAGAGTGCCCTTTTTTATACAGCTCGCCGCCGACCATCGCAAATGTCTTGGCGCGCCTTGCGAGTCGGCGTGCCTCAGTGCGGTCGGGCGGAAGCTGTTGTCGCAGGAGATAGTCGATGAAGGGTTGCCTCCAGTCATCGCGGGACCCGGGGTCAGCCCCCGAGTCGGGCGAGGCGTCGCGGGGGTCGGCGGGAGCCCCCGAGTTTTTGTCGCGCTCGATGACCAAGGCCTCGTTGGCCTCAATCGGAGCCGGTTCTTGTGCTTGCTCTTTCATCGGGTCGGCCGACGCAGGATCATTGATGGACGGCTTGTCTTGATCGCAGGCAAAAATGCCTGCCGGGATTACCTCCCGGTTGGACCCCAGCCTGGCCAACGAATCGGCCGTTTCGTTGTCCCGCCGAGGGACGTGTTCAACCTGAAAACCATCGAATTTTTCTTCCAGACGGCGGATTTCGGCGCAGTAGGCCGCCATCTTGGGGTTAGTGCAGGTGGACTCATTCATGACCTGGTTAACAACGAGCTGAGAGTCGCCAAAGGCTTCGAGCCTACGGACTCCTAACTCGACAGCTGCTTTCATGCCGTTAAGCAGAGCTTCGTACTCGGCTACATTGTGTGATGCTGGGAAATTGAGCCGGATGACATATTGCATTCGCACACCTCTCGGAGAGATGACATATTGCATCCCAGCAGGCATTTTTGCCTGCGATCAAGACAAGCCGTCCACCAATGATCCTGCGTCGGCCGACCCGACGAAAGAGCAAGCACAAGAACCGGCTCCGATTGAGGCCAACGAGGCCTTGGTCATCGAGCGCAACAAAAACTCGGGGGCTCCCGCCGACCCCCGCGACGCCTCGCCCGACTCGGGGGCTGACCCCGGGTCCCGCGATGACTGGAGGCAACCCTTCATCGACTATCTCCTGCGACAACAGCTTCCGCCCGACCGCACTGAGGCACGCCGACTCGCAAGGCGCGCCAAGACATTTGCGATGGTCGGCGGCGAGCTGTATAAAAAAGGGCGCTCTGGAATCCTCCAACGCTGTATCCCTCTCGACGAGGGTAGGCAGTTACTCCAGGATATCCATGGCGGAACGTGCGGCCATCACGCTGCACCACGAAGCTTAGTCGGCAACGCGTTCCGGCACGGTTTTTATTGGCCGACCGCTATTGCCGACGCCCAACGGGTGGTGCGCACTTGCGAAGGGTGCCAGCATTATGCTCGTAAAACTCATCTGCCGGCTCAGGCCCTCCAAACCATCCCTATTACTTGGCCGTTCGCGGTGTGGGGACTGGACCTGGTTGGACCCTTCAAAAAGGCACCGGGAGGCTACACCCACTTGCTTGTCGCCGTTGACAAGTTCTCAAAGTGGATAGAGGCCAGGCCGATCGGCAAGATTGACTCGGCGCAAGCCGTCAAGTTCTTCACCGACATTGTACATCGATTCGGGGTGCCAAATGCCATCATCACTGACAATGGCACGCAGTTCACGGGGAAGAAATTCCTGAACTTTTGCGATCAATACGGCATCCGAGTCGACTGGGCAGCTGTTTCTCACCCCCAAACGAATGGGCAGTGTGAACGAGCAAACGGCATGGTCCTCCAAGGATTAAAGCCCAGAATCTTCAACAAGCTCAAGAAATTTGCCGGTCGGTGGGCAAAAGAGCTCGATGCAGTGTTGTGGAGCCTAAGGACGACGCCGAGTCGCGCCACTGGCTACACTCCATTCTTCATGGTGTATGGAGCCGAGGCAGTGCTGCCGACTGACCTGGATTATGGGGCCCCGCGGGTGCAAGCGTTTGACCCGGACCTCAACGAGCGCTACCTCGAGGATGCGCTCGACCAGATCGACGAAGCACGAGAAGCCGCGCTCCTGCATTCCGCCAAGTATCAACAAGCGCTGCGCCGCTACCACGAACGAAAGATTAAAGGCCGCGCTTTCGAGGTTGGCGACCTCGTTCTTCGCCTTTTGCAGGGCAATCAGGGTCGGCACAAGCTGACTCCGCCGTGGGAGGGACCATACACCGTTGCGGAGGTGCTCCGGCCCGGAACCTACAAGCTCAAGAACGCCGACGGACGCATACTCGCCAACGCGTGGAACATCGACCAGCTACGTCGTTTTTACCCTTAGCTTGTATCTCCTTTTCCTTTTGTATCGTTCAAAGACATGCAAACGAAATAAAAAGAAAGTTCGTTTCTTTCTGTCTTTTTTAAATTCACAACAAGTCCTGACCTGCCGACCGCCGATCCCCGACCCTAACGGCTCGGGGGCTCCACCCGGCGGGCGTGCAAAAAAGGCCGTGTAAAATCCAAAATGCCCATGACAAACGAGCGTCAAGGCCAAGAGCGAAAATTGCGCTGACAACGCGTCCGTGGCTAAGGAATTTACATGAAAATCCTAAGTGCAGGTCCGACTCGGACAGAACTTGAGCGTCGACGATCTCTCGGCCGACCCGACTGGCCGACTCGGGACTCTGACGCCTCGGCGGCTAGGAGCGGCCTGGGTTACCAGTCAGTCGAATGAAAGGTCCAAGGCAATCAGGCGGTCTGAAAGAGGAGGAAGTCACGAAGGGAAAAACACTTAAAATTTCGAATAAGTTTCGAACGAACACAAATTTAAAGAACGAAGTACTTGTTTCGTCTAAAATAAAGGCAAGTTTTTTATATTTACATGAGGGCCACTCGGCCCAACTCGACTAACTACTCTATCTCCTACTACTCGTCACTCGGAGGCGACGGCAGAGGGAACGCGAAGGAGGCGAGGAGGTCGGCAAGCGTCGCAGCGACGGGCGCGGCCTTCTTCTTCAGCTCCTCCATCTCTTCATCGGAAAAGCCAGGCACCATGCCCAGCGATAAGCCCTCGAGGTCGAGGGAGTCGCCGTAGTGCGTCTGCTCCATCACCAACATCCAGAAGACTCCGGCCTCGAAGCTCTCACGACGGAGGGCACCGAAGCGGTTGGAGATGGAAAGCAGGCGCGCCTCCAGGGTGGTGGTCCCGTCCGGCTGTGGCACCTGCAGCTCGTTAACGAGAAGCTCGGCGCCGATCCGCAGCCGCTCCAGCTGGGTGTTCTCGCCCCGCGCCACCTCCAGGTCCGCCCTGAGCGCTGAAAACCAAATAAACAAGAAAATCAAACAAGCGAACGCCGAGGCGAATGGATCAAGGCAGAGGTACAGCAACCTTACCTTCAACCTCCTTCTCCAACCTGGCAACCCGGGCGGTGAGCTGGGAGACCAACTCGGAGGACGTCCGTCGAAGCACCCGTTCGGAGTCGGCCGCCTCGCGTGCCGTGGCCGCGTCCGCCTCCGCCTTCTCGGCTTTCTTCTCCGCCGCTTCGGCCCTCCTCTCCGCTTCCTCGGCCCTCTTTTCGGCGGCGGTCGCTCTCTCCTCTGCCCCGGCCAGCGCCAGCTTGGCCTGGTCGGCCTCCCGCATGGCCTGTGTGACCTGCTCCACCACGGCCTGCGCTTCCTCATCAAGCCGAACTCGTTCGCTCTCTTGGAAGCGAATGCAGTTCGACTTGGCCCGACTCAACTTGGACAGTTCCTGAGACAACGAAGAGGGATAAGCAAAACAAAAGCGGGAAAAAGACTCTGCGAAAGAGTGAGGATGTACGCACCTGAGTCGGGGCCCCCATCGCCTTTATCAGGCGGAGCGCGGTCTCCAGAGCATTAATGGCTTGGCCCTGGTGCTGGCCAAGCACGCCCCAGAGTTGCCGCTCCGCCGGCTCGTTGTGGACCCGCTCCTGTCCATCGGGCCCTTGGACGCGCAGGACATCGACGTCCGTGGGCGCACCCGAAGTCGACTGCGGCAGCGGAGGCGTGGTGGAGCTCAGACGAGGCCTCGACGGCCCGGACAGCGCGGAGCTGCCCGTCTCCGTCAACGCGGCGATCGCTGGAGCCGCCTCTGCCAACGTGCTCGCCGCCGGTGCCGCCATGCTTGCCGCCGGCGCCGCCATGCTTGCCCCCGGCGCCGCCGCGCTCGCCGCCGAGACGGGCGCCGTCCCCAAAACCCCTGAGGACCGGAGCAGCTGCTTTCGTGGCAGGACCTGCAGCGGACCCCTGAAACAAAAGAGAGTTAGCGATCGAAATAAAGAAGTAAAAGAAACGCAGCGAAGTCGAACCGGAATGGCTGACGCTTCGGGGTCGGGCCGGCAGACGACCCAGCCTCATCACGCGCCCTCTTGCCTGAGAGGGCACTCGCCGCCGCAGCCGTCGTCCCCGCAGAAGACGCCACCGTCACCACCGCGGCGATCGCCTCCGAAACCGCCGTCGCGGGGACGGCGGCGGTCCCCGCCGACTCGGGCGGGGGAGCCGAGGATACCGCCGTCGCGGAGACGGCGGGAGCCATTCCCACCACGGTCGCCACGGCTGGCGAAGCTTCAGAAGCTGCCGTGGACGCCGCCGCCGTCACGGGCGCCGCAGTCGCCGCCGCCGCCACGGACGCCGAAGTCACCACGGCCAACGGGGCCGTGGAGGACGCCACGGTCGTCATCATCCCGGCGGACGGCAGCGCGGTGATTATGGTGGACGTGGCCGTGGAAGGGGCCGCGGTCGAGGCGCTCGTCGATGCCGTCGTCGCCGCGGCCACCGCCGAGCTCGTCGCCGCCGATGGCACGGTCACCACAACCGATGTCGTCGCGGCGGCCGATGCCATTAGTGGCCCTGCCATGGCCGTCGCCACGGGAAGCAATCTCGCGGGGGAGAGCATGAGAGCCATGGAGGCGGGGGGAGCCGCCGGCCGCGAATAGCCTGCCGCGCCCCCACTGCCTGAAGCGCCGGCGACGTTGGGACCCGGGGAGCGATCTTCCAGTTGACCCCAGTCGACCTGGTCGTCATCGTCGTCGTCGCCGTCGTCATCGCCGCCCTCGTCATCGCCGCCCTCGTCGTCACCGCCGTCGTCATCATCGTCGTCATCATCGTCCTCGGAGTCAGAGACCACGTCGCCTCGGCGGCGACGCCGTCTCTTCTCCTCTTCCCTCTTCGCCCGCTTCGCCTTCTTGGCGTCCTCGCGGTCTTTGCGGGCCTTCTGCCGCTCCGCCCGCTCCCTGTTGCTCGCGCGGACGGCGTCGTAGATTTCGGGAAGAGGGGCGGCAGAAGGAACGAAGGCGACGCCAGTCTAAATCCAAGAAAAAGTGTATAAGCGAAAAATCGGAAAAATCGAAACAATGCCGAATCGGGATCGAAACCGAATTGAAAAACTTACGAATTGTAGGGCCCCCTGCTCCGGAAGCATCGGCGGGTGGCCCGGGATCGGATAGTCAAAGCTATCCCAATCCGCCGCTGTCTTCCCCATCGCCTCCGAGAGCCGGGCCTTCAGCTCTCGGACGGAAATCCGCGGCTCCGCATGGGGGTCCACCATGCAGGTCCCCTCCCACGCAAAGTCGCGGCCCATCTCCCACATGGGGAGGCGCCGGTCTTGGAGCGGCGCAAGCCTCCTGACGTGATAGGCGCCAATGACCCCGACGCCCGCAACGCCGCCCCTCTTGAGTTTGTCGATCGTATCCAAGAGATCGGCCAACTTCTTCTTGTCAGGGGCGGCCGGTCCCCAACCCCAGCACTCGGGCGCCTCTTCGATCAGGCGCCCGGTGAACTCCGGGAGCGGCGCGAGCGCGGTGTTCTTGAGGTAAAACCACCTCTCGTGCCAACCCTTGTTGGTGTCGGTGACGGGCATGGTGATGTACTCGCGGGCCCGGGTGCTCCGGAGCCGGAAGCTAGCACAGCCGATTGGGACGGCGCGCGGATTCCCTTCCGCGTCCTTCTTGGTTTGGAGCGCGAGGGTGAAGAAGTACTTGAAAAGGTGGAAATGGGGGCGAATCTTCAAAAAACCTTCGCACAAGGCGACGAAGGCGGAGATGTGCTGGATGGAGTTGGGGTTGAGGTGCTGCAACTCCAACTTGTAGTGGTGAAGCAGGCCGCGGAGGAAGGGAAGAGGCGGCATGCCGAAGCCGCGCTCGTGGAAGGAGCGGAAGGAGACAATGTAGCCGTCCGGCGGCGATGGTGTCCTCTCCTCCCCGGGTACCAGCCACTCCCGCTCCGCGGTGAGAGGCATCAGGAGGCCGCGCGCAACCAGGGCATCAAGGTTCCCCTTGGTGCTGTTGGACCGGCTCCAATCCGCCATGGCGAATGCGGGCGAGGGACGAGGAGCGACGGCGAAACGAAGGGAGGTTGGAAAGCGAGCGAGGCGAGGAAGACGAAGCGGTTTGCGCAAAGGCGAGCGGCGGTGGATGCGAAAGGTCGCGAAAACCTGGTAAGACAAATGAGGTTGGGCTCATCCCCCTTTTTATAGTTATCGCGTTCACACGACGCATCGTTCCCCGCGCCTCCCCTGTTTCTCGATCTAACAGGTGCAGGTGCCTTAAAAACCGCCATCATGGCCCGCTCCACTACCGCACCAAGACAGATCGTGGCCTCGATCCGCGCGGAAGGCGAACCGTCGCGTCTCCACGACGCACGATGACGGCCCAGGCGGGCTTGGAATCCCGGCCGGGCCCACAGGTAATAAAGGCTAGGGGCTGAAAACGCCCCGACGGCCCAGTTTCCGGCCCAGGAGTTCGAAGGCCGGCCCCGCGAAAGGGTTCGAACGGCCGCTCCAGGGCAAAACTAAGTGAGGGGCCACCAAAGAGGGGTCCCCAGCGACCGCAACCCGTACACCGTAGTACAATGGGCCTCTGACGGTAGCGTCCGAGTCCGAGTCTAAAAAACCTCGACCTTGATCTCCCATCGAGGGAGGGCATCGAGCCCACTGACTCCGAGCGAAAGGAGTCGGCGATCGAAAAAGGCAGGAACTCGGATCTTAATGAGGCCGACTCCAGCTAGTCTCAATCGGACCCCCGCGAAGGGCAAGCCGAGGCCTTCACTCGGACACACCCGTTTGCAGCTTAAACGAGCACCACGCATCGAACCATCGAGGAATGACGTGGCCGGCTCATGCGTGTCCCGTCTTATCGTAAAGACGCGCGGGTACGACGAAACAAAAAGACGAAACGACCCTCGCGGTTTCGCACCGTGGACCTCGCCCTTGCTCGCGGCGCCTTGCCCGCAGAATGTCGCGGGCGTCGCGGATCCTGCCGATCCGCTGACGGACCGGCGGCGCGTCCCCAGTCCCACTTTGTTCGGGGGTTTGGTGGACGGAACTTTCGGGTTGTGCCCGCGGCTTGCTTGGCGTGCGGTAGGAAACTGACGGATACCCAAATCAGGGTATCCTGATCTAGGATACTCAATTCTGCTAATAGTCTCAGCTTAATTGTGTAGGCCCCACAGGAACAGGCACACGACGACAGAGCGCTCGAGGGGCCCACGGCCGACCCCGAGGGCACATACAAGTTCCGCCTCGTCCGACCCCGAGTCGGCCGGGGCCCACGACTTCCGCCCCGCCCGACCCCGAGTCGGGTGGGGTCCACAGACTCCGCCTCGCCCGACCCCCAGTCGGGCGGGCCTCGAACTCCGCCCCGCCCGACCCCGAGTCGGGTGGGGTCCACAGACTCCGCCTCGCCCGACCCCCAGTCGGGCGGGCCCCGAACTCCGTCTCGCCCGACTCCCAGTCGGGCGGGCCCACAAGCCGCGCTTCGCCCGACCCCGAGTCGGGAGACTTCGTCGAGAAGATTTTCATCTGGCAAGGAGGACAGGCATTTACGGCGAGTAGCTGGGGAGCCTTAACTCTACCCAGCAACTCATCTACTTGCAGGCACGCGATCTGACCTGCACAGTGACATCCGTCCCATCTCACAGCGCCGCCTGACACCTCGAGTACGGCAGCGGGATGGCTACGGCATCATCATCACCCTGAACAGGGACGAAGACTGGACCGGCGACAAGACGGCCGCGACAGTCTGGGTTGACATCTCGACCACCTGCCCGGCGACCAGGCTGACAGGACGCCGCCTGACTAGAGCCACAGTAGCGGATAGGGATCAGACTAGTGCGGCGCGTAGCCGCGCTGCCCACAACTCGAAAGCCCCGTTCCCATTTGTAAACCGGCTCACTCCTTGATTATAAAAGGAGAGCTGGGTGCATGAGGAGGGGGGATTCCGGAGAGATACAACGCACACAGACATAGAGATACACACGAAGAGGCTTGGAGTCTTTCTCCTCCCTCGCCAACACTTGTAGCTCCCCTCTGCAAGTCGAAATACGAACCACCCACGAACTGGACGTAGGGCATCGATTGCCTGAACCAGTATAAACCTTGCCTCTCTCGCAAAACCCTCGCCATCATAAAAGATTGTTAGACGCCGTAGTTACAAATTCAACTGTCGGCCGGTTTCTTAACACCAACAGAAACGCTGGATTCCCGCCGCCGTGCAGCAGAGCTTTGCTCGCGCTCGGCCTGCTGCACCGCCGCCAAGTCCAGGAGGTCCTTGAGCTCCCCCTGGATTCTTCGCTGGTCCTCGTTGGACGGTTGCGGGAGCGCGCGCAAAAGTGTCGCAGCCGCGGCGACATTCTGGCTGGGCCTGGTGTATCTGGGCACGAGGTTGCCCGTCTCGGCCAGAATCTGCTGCCGGGCTTCGCGCCCATGGGCACGCACACGTTCGCGCTGGGCCTGGCGCTGCGCCACCTCGCGTTCGAGCCGCTCGCGCTCCTCCTTGAGCCGCCGCTCGGCTTCTGCGAGCTCGTGTTGGCGTCGGAGCAGACGCTCCAGGTCGTCGCCCCCCCGGCGTTCGACGCTCGCCGGAGGGGTTTCTTGCTGCGCCTCTGTCACAAGCAGGGGCGCGGCTTCTGCGGCCGCTCTGGCGTCCGCCGTTGTCGCGGCCGCTGCAAGGTCTGGCTGTGCGGCCACGTCGTCAACGTTGCGGCGACTACCTCCGCCGGCTTCCACCATCATGCACTCGCGCGAAGGATGGTGACTGCCGGCGTCGGAGTCGTAGTCGAGGAGGTCATCCTCGTCGCTGTCGTAGTCGTACTCCGCCATACCCACGAGCTCCGCGCCCGCGGGCATGGCGAGGGTGAGGGCCCGTTGTGGGGGGGCCGGCGCCTCGACGCGCGAAAGCCCCCCGTCCCGGACCACGATGAACTCCAGGCTCCCGAAGTACACGAGAGCACCCGGAGCCCAATCGATGTCGTGGCTCGCCATCAACTGAAGATGTCAAACGCGCTGAGGTCCCCTACCTGGCGCGCCAACTGTCGGTGTTAAGAAACTGGCCGACAAGTAAATTTGTAACTACGGCGCCTAACAATCTTCTATGATGACGAGGGTTTTGCGAGAGAGGCAAGGTTTATACTGGTTCAGGCAATCGATGCCCTACGTCCAGTTCATGGGTAGTTCGTGTTTCGACTTGCAGAGGGGAGCTACAAGTGTTGGCGAGGGAGGAGAAAGACTCCAAGCCTCTTCGTGTGTATCTCTATGTCTGTGTGTGTTGTATATCTGGATCCCCTCTCCTCATGCACCAAGCTCTCCTTTTATAATCAAGGAGTGAGCTGGTTTACAAATGAGAACGGGGTTTCCAGTTGTGGACAGCGCGGCTACGCGCCGCACTAGTCTGATCCCTATCCGCTACTGTGGCTCTAGTCAGGCGGCGTCCTGTCAGCCTGGTCGCCGAGCAGGTGGTCGAGATGTCAACCCAGACTGTCGCGACCGTCTTGTCGCCGGTCCGGTCTTCGTCCCTGTTCAGGGTGATGATGATGCCGTAGCCATCCCGCTGCTGTACTCGAGGTGTCAGGCGGCGCTGTGAGATGGGACGGATGTCACTTTGCAGGTCAGATCGCGTGCCTGCAAGTAGATGAGTTGCTGGGTAGAGTTAAGGCTCCCCAGCTACTCGTCGTAAATGCCTGTCCTCCTTGCCAGAGGGAAATCTTCTCGACGAAGTCTCCCAACTCGGGGTCGGGCGAAGCGCGGCTTGTGGGCCCGCCCGACTGGGAGTCGGGCGAGGCGGAGTTCGGGGCCCGCCCGACTGGGGGTCGGGCGAGGCGGAGTCTGTGGACCCCACCCGACTCGGGGTCGGGCGGGGCGGAAGTCGTGGGCCCCGGCCGACTCGGGGTCGGACGAGGCGGAACTTGTATGTGCCCTCGGGGTCGGCCGTGGGCCCCTCGAGCGCTCTGTTGTCGTGTGCCTGTTCCTGTGGGCCCTACACAATTAAGCTGAGACGGTTAGCAGAATTAAGCATCCTAGATCAGGATACCCTGATTTGGGTATCCGTCAACTAGGTCCACAGGGCTGTGGACCGGAGGTGGCGTGAGAGGGCGGTCCACGGTGCACCGCGCCCGTGGACGCGTGCTGACGCGGCAGGGGAGACCGGGTCGCCGTGGGCCCGGGCGCTGACGTGCACGCCACGTCGGATGACGACGCAGCGCGGCCAGAGCGCGCCGGAGGAGCGGCGCTCGCGGCGGCGCCTCGCCGGAGGACTCACCGGCGGCGGCTACAAGGCATCAATGGCGATGTGGTGAGCACGCTCGGGATCTACGCATGAAGGCGTAGCCAGCGGCGCATGGTGTTGACGTCGAGGACGTCCATGGCGGCGGCGCGCGCTTGCCGGAGTACGGCGGCGCGGCGGCGTGCGGGCGAAGCAGTGCGCGCGCGTGAGGTTGCGCGCGTTCGTGTGGCCGCGGGCGTGCGCGCGTGTGCGGGGAAGCTAGCGCGCACCTCAGCTGGGTCGAGCTCAGTCGGACGGCGTGTCGGCGCCGGGTTGCGCGGCGGCGGGTGGCGGAGCTCGAAGCCGAGCTCAAGTCCGTGCGCGAGGAAGGCGAAAAAGCGGTGCGGGAGAGAGAGGGGAGCGTGGGGAAGCTCACCGTGGGTTCGAAGAAGGCGGAGGAGGCCGGAGGCTCGACGTCGACGCGCTCGCGGTGGCCGGAACCCTAGCCTCCCATGCCCGCCATGCTCCGCAGCTCAGTGGTTGCTCAGCGATTTCACGACGGAGCGGTCGCCGGAGTTGAGGCCGAGGATGGGGAAAAGCTGAAATCGGCGACGCTGGAGTGTGGATTGGAGGTGGGTGAGCTTGGGGAAGAGAAGAGGGAGCTGAGGCGGAGCTCGTCGGGTTTTATAGGGGGCCTCGAAGCGAGCCGTTGGGCGTCGGCTCGCGGCGGTGGTCGTCGGCTCGGTCCGCGCCCGTGCAATCCGACATGACGGCCGCCAGAGGGAGGACGATGCCCACGTGCGCGGTGACGGGCGCGCGGGACAGCCACAGCGCGAAGGACGCGACGACTGCGGAGCTGGCTGACGTCGAAGAGCAGAAGCTCGCCGGTTTTTGTCGTCGGTCAGGCTGGGGAGTTAGGCGCGCTGGAGCGGAGTTGGCGGACGGGACGAGGCGACGGGACGGAGCAACGGGGCGCGCGTGAGCGTGACGCGGCGGGGCTGTAGCGCGACGCGACGAGGCGCACCGGCCGGCATGGGCGCTCTGCGCCGCTGCCAGAGGAGGGAGACGACGCTGACAGGTGGGGCCCACCTGTCAGCGGCTCAGCGCGATGGAGCGGGCTGGCGCGGCTGCTGGGCCGGCGGGAGGAGCTGGGCCGCGGGCGGGCGCGCGGGAAAAAAGAGAAAATGAGCGGGCCGGGGGAAAGAAAGGGAGAAGGGCGGCCCAGGTGGGAAAAAGAAGTTTAAACATTTTTCAGAATTTTCTAGGATTCAAATTTGAATGAGGTTCAAATTTGAAAAAGGATCAAAACCAAAAGAACACATAAATAAAATCAGAGAATTCCAAATATGTACATGGTGGTGTTTGATGCACATTTAAAATTCGAAATTTTAAATTTGGCATGGATTTGACTTCTACTTTGATTGAATTTGTTCAAATTTGAAAAAGTTCAAATTTTTAGTGATTTTTATACATGGGCAAACACAGGGTGTTACAATGGGCTTTATCCAATACCGTCCACTTCAAATCATGTGCTTAGCGTCTCCAAAGTTTCTTCTTCACCATGGCATAGTCGTTTAGGCCATCCCTCCTCGGTCGTTATTCAGAAGGTCTTATCTAGTTGTAATCTTCCTTTTGTTAAAGAGTCAAATGTCGAACTAGTCTGCGATGCTTGTCAGAAAGGGAAAATTCATCAGCTTCCTTATTCCTCAACTCATACTAGGTCTAGTGCTCCTTTAGATCTCATTTGTTCAGATGTGTGGGGACCTGCGCCTCAATCTGTAGGGAGACACAAATACTATGTAAGCTTTGTGGATGATTATAGACGATATGTTTGGGTTTATCTCTTAAAGAAAAAGTCTGATGTTTTCCAAGTTTTCTTACAATTTCAGCAGCTAGTTGAACGTCTCTTTAACAAGAAAATTATCACAATGCAGACCGACTGGGGCGGTGAATATCAAAAGTTGAATTCCTTCTTTAAAAAAGTAGGAATCACTCATCATGTCTCGTGCCCTCATTCTCATCAACAAAATGGTTTGGTTGAATGAAAACATAGACACATTGTTGAAGTAGGTCTTTCTATTCTAACTCATGCTTCCATGCCCTTAAAATTTTGGGATGAAACTTTTCTCACGGCTGCTTACTTGATCAACCGCACTCCTTCGCGTGTTCTTGACTATCAAACACCCCTTGAGCTTCTTTACAAAGAAAAGCCAGATTACAATTTTCTTCGTAATTTTGGCTGCGCTTGTTGGCCTAATCTTCGACCCTATAATCAACACAAACTTCAGTTTAGATCGAAGCAATGTGTTTTCCTTGGATATAGTGGTCTCCATAAAGGCTATAAATGTTTAGATGTTTCCACGGGGCGTGTTTTTATCTCTCGTGACGTTATTTTTGATGAGAATATTTTTCCTTTTGCAAATCTTCATCCTAATGCCGGTGCTCTTCTGAAATCTGAGATTAACCTTCTTCCAACTTTGTTGCTTAATCCTAATATGTCACAAAGGAATATGATTGATCATGCCAATTTGGATAATTCTTTTGCTAACCCAGAGGCTGACGTTATATCTGAGATGTCTAATGTACAGCTACAGGACGAAACTGAAGAAAATCTGAGTGAGAATCATGCTCGCTCTGGATTGTGTTCTGAAGATGAAGCTCGGCAGCAATTAAACAACCCCAGTGTGCACTTGGAGGACAGGTCTGATGCACATGTGACTGATCAGGAGATAGGCACGGACAACGTGCAGGTGGCTGTGGCTCCTTTGGACGTTTCTGTTGGTGCCTCACAGGTTGCATCTGATTCCACTGCGCCGTTAAACTCTGTGCCTCCGGTGAGCGCTGTTTCATTGCCTATTGTTTCAACTACAACGGTACCTATACAACCTGTACAGGAAACGTCTCGACCTCGCACTCGCCTGTCCGATGGTGTACGCCAAGCTCTTGTGCGTACAGATGGTACAGTTCCATACAAAGTCAAGCATGGGAAAATTAAACTTGGCATGTTCACGTCATCCGGAGAACCTCAATCTATGGAAGAAGCTTTTCAGGATGATAAGTGGCGTGCGGCCATGGACGAAGAATTTGCTGCACTACTCCATAACAAGACGTGGCATTTGGTTTCACCAAAGAAAGGAGTTAATATCATTGATTCCAAGTGGGTGTACAAGGTCAAGCACAAATCTGATGGCACTATTGACCGTTATAAAGCACGTTTGGTGGCTAAAGGCTTTAAACAACGTTATGGCTTGGATTATGAAGAAACTTTTAGTCCAGTTGTTAAAGCCTCTACTATTCGAATGGTGCTTTCCTTGGCAGTGTCTCGTCGATGGTTTATTCGACAATTGGATGTTAAGAATGCGTTTTTACATGGCATTCTAGAGGAGGAAGTCTATATGAAGCAACCGCCTGGTTACGAGGATCCTAACGAGCCGCATGCTATTTGTAAACTTGACAAGGCGATTTATGGTTTAAAGCAAGCTCCTCGAGCTTGGTATTCAAGGTTGAGCCATAAATTGAGACAACTTGGCTTTCAACCATCACGAGCAGACATCTCTTTGTTTTTCTACATCAAGAGCGGGGTAACTATCTATTTGCTTGTCTACGTTGATGATATCATTGTGGTTAGCTCTAGTTCTGGTGCTATTGATGCCTTACTCGCTGATCTTCAATCTGAGTTTGCTCTAAAAGATTTGGGTGAACTTCATTATTTCTTGGGTATTGAAGTTACCAAAAGCAAGGGTGGCTTGATTCTTTCTCAAGGCAAGTATGCTGCTGATTTAATTGCTCGTGTTGGTATGAAGGGGTGCAAACCAGTTTCTACACCATTGTCAGTTTCTGAGAAACTCTCTGCTTTTCAAGGTGAACCATTGAGTGTTGAAGATGCTACTAAATTTCGAAGTATTGTGGGTGCTCTTCAATATCTTACTTTGACTAGACCTGACATAGCATTCTCAGTCAACAAGGTGTGTCAGTTTTTGCACTCTCCAACCTCTGATCATTGGACGGCTGTTAAACGTATCTTGCGCTATTTGAATCATAATCCACGACTCGGGTTATGCATTACACCGTCCACGTCATTACTTGTCAGTGCTTTTTCTGATGCGGATTGGGCTGGTTGTTCTGACGATCGAAGATCTACTGGGGGATTTGCTGTGTTTCTTGGTTCCAATTTGATTTCCTGGAGTTCTCGAAAACAAGCGACTGTGTCCCGTTCAAGTACAGAAGCTGAGTATAAAGCATTAGCTAATGCGACGGCTGAAGTTATTTGGGTTCAAACGCTTCTCAGGGAGTTGCATCTTCCTCAACCACAAGCGGCTGTATTGTGGTGTGACAATATTGGAGCTACATATCTCTCAGCAAATCCGGTGTTTCATGCTAGAACTAAACATATTGAGGTGGACTATCATTTTGTGCGCGAAAGGGTGAGTCAAAAATTGTTGGAGATTCGCCATATTACTTCTGCCGATCAGATAGCTGATGGCTTTACGAAAGCACTTGGTATTCGACCTCATGAGAAGTTTAAGTTCAATCTCAATCTCCAAAGTGGCTGAGATTGTGGGGGCGTGTTAGAATAGTTGATTATTCATGTAGTCTAGGACTGTTTGCCTACACGGAAATACTTGTAGTACCTGTATAGGTTTCTATAACCGTGTGCTGTAGGCGTAGACGACAATGAGTCGGTCTCTCTGTACCTAACTACTATATAATGAAATCAACAGCCCAACGCTTGGGCTATTGGCCTCAATTTCGTTTTTCACGGCAAATATCAGAACAAGTTTCTTGAGACTAGGACAAGCTTGGCAGACAGATTGAAGAATCTCGACATCACGTTTAACCGAATATGTGAAGTGAATTTGAAGATTCTCAAGGAGAAGGAGGTTCTCGAGTGCTACAATCAGTTGTCCAGTTCCTTCGTAGTTACTGAAACGTTTGATATCAAGGCTTTTCAAAGAAGGTGCTCTGCAGGAAAGAATTTGTTCGGATTAGATGTTATATATGTACTCGGTAAAAATAATAGTAACGGCTTAAAGCATGTTATAAAGATTAAAATCGATATATGCATATACATTGATCCAACAAAATCACATGTTCTCCAAAGTCTATCTATACTAATTGGAGTTAACAAAGATGTGAAATATATGCTACAACGTAGAAGACCATAGGGTCGGTTTTTTAATTAAAAAAATCAAACACCATGCAGCTCCTTTACAGTGTAACGTGTAAAATATTGAATTACAAACTAAGAACCAGCGATCCAAGTTAAGACAATGACCTATGCTCCTTGTTCTGTCGAGAGTCTCTAATCCCAAAATAAGAACTCTCGACAGCTGACTCCGTATTATAGGTTACCGTTACAAGAACATTGATTAAAATTCTGTTTTCATAATATGTCACGTCATCATAGTACCATCGACAGTGTAAATGCACATTAAGATTTTCCAATGAAAACAAGTGAATAAAGTGCAAGCTGTCGTAGTAGTTCATGCCAGAGATCAGCAATATGCAAGAAGGTCAGCAAAATACCTTTGGACCAGATAGGCCAGGTCCTTAGAATGGAGGCAGCCCCTGAACGCTTCACACTGTCCCGCGGCACAGGTCAGGGCGACGCGCTCCATCGCCATCTCTGCTTCGATGCCGACGCATCGCCCCAGCTGCTCGCCAATGCGGGGCCACAGGGCGGGCTCCTCGAGCGCGACGCGCCGCCAGGCCGTGCAGACGTGCTCGGCGCCCAGCATGATCTCGCTTGGCCCCAGCTTGAGGAAAATCGTGGAGAGGACGTCCTGGGGCAGCGCCGCCCAGTCCCTCACCGGCGAGGTTGGTTTCATGCATTTGCGCTGAGGTGTGGCAGAGGAGGAGAGCATTGCTGGAGACTAGGTCTAGCTAAACTTGCAAGGATGGGAAGGGAGGCCACTGTTTTCGTCTGGGGACAGATATCGGCAAGAGTCACGAACTATAACAGATAACACGGTGTAACAGGATCGGACTTCGACTCGGATGTGCACAAGATATGTCCGAGTCGGACACCAGCCTGAAAACTGAACACGCCGTGTCTTTACAATAAGATGATTTTCAAATATGCCCAGATCGAGGAGCAGGTCGACGGATCTGATTCGGATGGGGCTAGTAAGCCATCGATCTTTCTTTCCCGATGATCAGAGGAGGAGAGACGACGATGTTGTTCAGGGGGCCGAACCCAGTCAATGAAAGAGAGGGCTCATTACCTCCACATCCTGAGCCGTACTTCCTGTTATGTACAGCCCACAGAGTAAGATTCTGCATGCTGCCGGACGTTTTGGCTCCGTCTGGGCTCACCTGAATATACCGAAGCATAGGAACACGGCCTTGGACGACAGATTGAATCATTGAATCACGTTTTAATTAAAACAGCAAAAAGGAAAGGTCGAATAATGTTATTTTGCTGCGATAGTTGATCGTGTTAGCACTACACCATGGCAGACCTATGCCGACACCTACTACTGTCGGCGTAGGGTACTTTTGCCGACACTTGGACTGTAGACAAAGGTTCTGCCGACACATAGAAAACAGTCGCGGTAGAAGCAGTCGGGAAAAGTTTTGCCGACAGTTAAGAGCTACGCCGACACTTCACCTGTAGGTAGAAAGGCAACCTACGCCGACAGTTAAGAGCTACGCCGACAGTTAACCTTTGCCGACAGTAAGACTTCTGCCGATAGTACAAACCTTTGCCGACAGTTGTCTTGTTACCCAAAATGTCATGGCGCCATAATAGCTATGTGACCATTTGTTGCCATAGAACTGTCGGCAAATGTTTTGATGCTACAGTACATATGTACTAGCCATTTATATTAGGCAAACTTGCCAGACACAATGATTTACACAACAACTTCAAATCAATCTGGATGTCAAACAAAGGTCCACAAGCAACAGTTAACCATAGATAAATTAGCCATCCATCACAAGTCACAATACAGAAAATGTAGCCTAGAAGTTGCACAAAGGTCTACTGACAGTACAACCAAATTGATTTGCTCTCTAGTTGCTGCAGAAAAGCTCTAAGAGATACAAGCATATTCAGTCACTTTAGTTGCTACACAAAAGCTTTGAACATTGGTTGCTGCCCAAAAGATTGTTCCTACAAAATGTTGTCACTTCATGACACTTCAAACTCCAGTTGCTGCCCAAAAGGTTGCCACACCAAAGGTTGTCCCTCCAAAATGCTGCAAACACCATTTGCCTCCAGTACCTAACCAAGAAGACAATTATTTTAAAAGCAAAAAAACATTGATTTTTGTAGTGCAACATAGAATTATTAGCTATGTCATTTTGTTTTGATTAGCCATGCATGAAACAGAATGATAAAAGAATGCTAAAACAGATTACTTGAAGAGATTACTTGGACAAGTCTAATAGAATGCTAAAAAGATTACTTGAACAACTCTAACTTTCAGCACTTGTAATCAGTACCTTCAATTAGGATGGTCTTGTTCCAGAACCAGAACGCTTGAGTGACTTCTTATCGTCCTTAATCTGCAACAAATATGATTACGTCATTACTATAGGCATTAGACAAAATATCGATTAAAATGCAGAGGTAGGCAAGGCCATTACTCTATCACATGGCCATGCAATGCATCTCCCAGAAGCCTCCCCAAGATTAGTCACATTTCCAAATGGACGAGGTAGTATAGCATCCCTTGCAAACACATGATTGACAACCACTTTGTAAAACTGAACACCAAGACGAGTTCCAGACACAATAGCATTTGGGTTTTTTGTTTGGATAGTTGCCTTAGCCACCGGGGAATCATAGGGTCTCACAACACTATATAATATAACATCTCTTCCACCCTAAAAAATAGAATATGTTATAAAACCAGCATTCAACTCATGGTAGGATCACTTTGCTCCATGTAAAGAAAGCTTTCAATGATTCAGCAGTTACCTCCTCATGCTGCACTTCAGGTTGCAATACTCGCCTGCTTTCGAACATGTTTTCATAATCACTCAAGTTCTCTTCAATATCATCCCCCACATATGATCCAGCATCATCTTCATAATCATCTAGTTCTTGGTTACCATGACTTGCTCTGTTCCTTGAATCCTAGATGAAATCACAACTACTGATTAGTCACTGCATTGAAAAGGAAATTGTAAGGGACAAAAAGTTGAAAAATTAGTACTTGTTCATTGTTAGATCCATTTGGAGTGTTGTTTCTAGTTTGCATTTGCTGGAGCAGTTTAGCCACTGTTTGTTTCAGCTCATGTACTTCACTTTCAAGGAATTCAACTTTCTTATCAGAATGTCAACGGGCTTCTATTTCCATTTGAAGCTTTGTTGATGTGTGTTGTTTTGCCCCAGGCATTTCCAAGGAAGCTGGAGTAGGCCCACAACCTACCACACGAACATATCCATTCCTCTCTGGTCCACAAACATGAGAATAAGCATCACCTTCCTGGATACTCTTCTCTGCCAACTCAGGATGATCTCTAACTGCTTCGTTCAGTGCATTCTGAACGAATCACCCTTTGAAGCATCATATGTTGTTACACCATGAACAAACATTTCTATCAAATCATCTATCAGCGTCTCAAGATAAACATCCATATCACTTGCAGCTTCCCTACGGCCAGGAATTAACAAAGAGAGGATGAAATTTGTCTGCTTCATGCACTTCCAAGGTGGAAGGTTGTATGGAATCAAAATAACAGGCCAGATGCTATAAGTTGATTTCATAGTCCTAAAAGGATTAAATCCATCGCTAGCTACAGCACGTCTGATATTACGACTCTCTGAGGCAAACTCTGGATATCTAGAATCAAAATCCTTCCAAAAAGGAGCATCAGCTGGATGCCTAAGCAAACCATCCTTTGTGCGTCCTTCATCATGCCACCTCATGTCAGTTGCTGTAATGGAGGACATAAAATACCTCTGCAACCTTTTCTTTATTGGGAAATAACAAAGCACTTTCATTGGAACTCTATGAACACGTTTCCCATTAGGACTTGTTTTTTCAGATTTCCATCTTGATGTCTTACATGTTGGACAAACATTTAAGTGTTCATGCTCTTTCCAGAAAAGTATGCAATCATTCTCACATGCATGAATATTGGTATACCCGAGACCAAGGCATTTTACTGTATTCTTGGCTGCATTGAAGTTTTTAGGAAGTGATGAACCTTGGGGCAAAGCATCCTTGAGTAACTCTAACAGCATATCAAAACTTTTATTACTCCATCCCCCAAGAAATTTGATATGGAGTAATCTAACCATGAAACGTAGCTTTGAGAAGTTTGTACAGCCTGGGTATAGATCTTTACTAGCGTCATCTAGCAACTCATAAAAAGATTTCATATCCAAATTATCCTGCCCCTCATTTACTTCTAAATCCCACATTTCATCTAAACCACATGCTAGGTCTCGAAGTAAACCTGAAATATCATCCTCTTCAGTTGAGTTCTCCACTTGTACCCTATGAGATTCCATGCTACTTGGGAAAAAGCTGGAACTTGGTTCCCCATGATTCACCCATGTCATGTACCCATCTGTAAACCCATCACATATCAAATGCTCACGTACAACATCAGCGACCCTCCAACATGAATTCTGGCATATCTTGCAAGGGCAAATTATCTTGTTTCCTTTAGCTGAATTACTAAAAGCAAACTCTAAAAACATGTCCACTCCTTTGATATACTCATCAGTTTGCCTACATATAGTTATTACATATCAGACCAAACACTACCATGACACTTGCCTTTAATATTTAGTCAAAAGATTACAAAGTACCTAGGCTGACTCATCCATCTTTTATCCATGATGCCCCTTTTATCAAAATTAATGTCAGATGGCAGAGTATATGAAATATATAGATGCACGTACATATCAGAACACAAGAATCAAACAAGGCAGACACATTCAAACCACAAACTAAGTTCGCCAACACACATTCAAACATGATAAGTTCACAGGACAGCTCATGCACCATTAAATATTCAGCCCCAAAGCAGAGTATTCATTATTAGGTGGAATCAAAAGAAACCATACTAGTAGCTATTCAAGCCCCAATCTTGCACAAAGGATGCCTAATATGGTTGAAGTAGCCCCAACCTTGCACCAAAAACAGGAGCGAAAGGAGTCAATTAGTCTCATGCAAGAATCTGCAATGCCAAGCATTTGTACAGAAGTTGTAAATGTCCACAGCACAATAATTCTTACTTGCAGTCAAGAATCTCCTAAGAACAAAACAAACAGGAGAGCTCAACTATCGAATCCTTCAACTCATCACGTTTGGTCTTCTCTGAAACAAAAAGGGACCAATTATTTTGGTTTTTCATGAAATATATCATGTACTCGATCTGCAATAATGACAAGAATAAAAGGGGAGCTCTCAATTGACATGGCACCAATTAACTTACAAGAGATAGTAGCTTAAATCTCAGATCTGGCAGCCCTTTCTTCCTCTCGAAAATTACCAACCTACACAAGTTTGGATCCAATCCGTCAGACAACTCCCTTTTGCAACAAATAAAACAAAAAAAGAAACAATAATGGAGGAAAAAACCTAACTGAAATTGGGGACGGAGGGGACAGCAGGAGGTGGTGCTGCGGGGGGGGGGGGGGGGGGGGGGGGGGGGGGGACAGATATTGGTTTGCTCTCAGCGAGTTGTGCAGGGCGCCGGCAGCTCGACCTGCCGGGCGTGCAGAGAACGGGAGGCTCGGCGTGTTGGGTGTGGAGCTGCGGGCGGGGACTGGAGTGCAGGGGGCGGAGAGAAACTGCAGGGCGCAGCTGTGCAGGGCGACGAGCGGCGGCGCGGCTGTGCAGGGCGAACGGCACAGGGCTAGGAAGGGCGAGTCGCGGCCATGGCCGAGCACGCAGATTGGTTTTGGGGAGGGCGGCGAGCAGGGGGCGGCGAGCTAGGGCTTGGCAACAGGGGCGCAGTGAGCTGGGAGAAAAGGATTGAGGATTTGCGTGCCGGAATTGGGGATTTAGGCCTGGTGCTCGGCGGGAGGGAGGTTGCGAAATGTTTTCGCTTCGCGCCGAGGGACTTGTGCGCCCGCGCCTAATTTTTTCGGGCCTGGAGGTACCTAGTAACGCCGACACATAGTATGCCGCCTATAGTTACGCCGACGTATGATCTGTCGCTTACCAACGCCGACACTTTAGGTGCCAGGCAACATAACCATTGCCCACAGTTCATATGTCGCTGAATGTATTTTCTTTTACCTACAGATTATCAGATGCTGATTGATTGGTTTTCCCTACACTTTACAGTGGCTAAAGGTCTGCCATGGTGTAGTGTAGGTTGGTCTCTGTGTCACGGACACTGGCAAGCCATCGTTCAATTGCTAATCAAATATACAAAGGTCAGATGAGCATGTATCCACAAAACAAAAGGTATATAAAACTAGATTGATGGTGGCAACACAAAATTTCATCCGACACATGGTTCTGTTGTGGACACATTGCATTCAGTGGACGACATCACACAAAAGCTAGCAAAACCTTGACATCAGTGAACCCAGTGTCCACACACCACCATGATAGGCCATCATTATTTAATATCTACAAGTATTTTGGATATCGTTACAAAATATTAGAAGAAAATCCAACCATATATAATCGTGTTCTTTATGCAATGATAAATGAGGCTGACTCAACTAATATTATCCCATCTCGTGTAATCCCAGATTTTTCTCACTTCTCTTAACCCTCCTCTGAATCAGAGTAGTATCCATAAAAGTCTGGGGGCTTTATTCTAGTAGGAAGAATCAGCCCTTTCACCCCCTCACATTTCACCCGTAGCTCCTCATTCATACCACGTTTGTCGAAATAGCCTGTAATGTGCAGAAACTCCAGTTTTGGGCAACTGTTAAGGATGCTCTCTAGACCCTTACATGTGAGGTCACACTCGTACAATCGCAAGGTGCGTAACTCGTTCATCATTGGCATCTCTCCATCAATTAGCTCCTTGCGAAACCCATCCTTGCGCTGCCGGTCACAGGTCCCACCATACATTAGCATGAGGTTCTTGAGGTTAGGACAAGCTTAGCAGATAGATTGAAGCATCCTGACATCACGTCTAATGGTATATATGGAGTAAATTTTAAGGTTCTCAAGCAGAGGGAGCTTCTTGAGCGCCGAAATCAGTTCTTCAGCCCCTTCTTTATAATGAAACTCTTCAATACAAAGGTCTTTCAAAGAAGATGCTCTGCATGAAAAAACATCTTCTCAGTAATCTTAATGATAGTAATGGCTAGCTTATATAGCAAAAATGTTTATGCAATAAACACTTAATTAGAAAAATACAACGAACATAAATATGGATACAAGCTAGAAAGAATGCTAGTTCAGGTTGGCATAACCATCTTACATATAACTAAGATGTGGAATATATGCTCCAACTAATAAGGGACTGCAGCCACAGGATCAAGACTACAATAACAAAATTCTTGGTATCTTGAAATATGAACATGCAGCTAATTCTTTACATTGTTATCAGAATTGGAAATCGAGACAAAATTTTGAAGATCAAAATTAAATAACATGTTATCCATGTCATTATCAAGAGTCCCTAGCTAGTCCAAAAATTACGAGAACAGTGATCAAAATCTTTTTACGTCTCCTAATTTACTGTCATGTCAATACGTCTTCAAAACAGTACAAAAATATAAAGAAATCACGATGAAAACCAGTCAGGTGCAAGGTACGTTGCTCAATATGGTACTCATGCATAGCAGTACCTCTCAGTTCTCAGCAATACTAGTATATATATATTGACAACAGAAAAAAAAAGTTAACTGGAATTGACCACAGGAATTAAAGTACCTTTGGACCAGGGTATGCCTATTCAGTATTCACTTCACTTTGATCATTTTGCTAAGCTAATCCATCCTTTTTATAGTAGTAGAAAGCCCTTTGTATGATATGATTATTGGCCCAAAGTGCAGTTGGTTAAATGCAACAATATTTGATAACTTCCTTTCTGAGCTCTGTATCTGAATTTTATCGTTGTGAACAGGTTCATATATTGAAACAATGTCACGGAAGAAGGCGAGGTTCTTGGATCAGTATTGGTGCTTGAAATGTGATATATATGCAGACTGTTTTGACACATCTGAAACTCTTGGCAGAGTCTGATGAAAGGATGTGCATTACAAAGAACTGTTGAGGAGCTCTATAGCATCTGCTACATAAATATACTCATGGGATTCATGGTTAGTTAGGTGAGCTTTCAGTTAGATAACTTTTGTCATGCTGACAATATGGCAGAGAGTCAAGTAGGCAGACAGGCTTGCAACCTTGCATGATATATTAAGTAAGCTTTGTAATTCCTGGTTGACAAATTTTGCTTGCCAACAGTTTCAAATTATGACAAATATCAAAGCTTAAATTTCTTTTTTTGAATGACTTATGTTATATTTGTGCCACTTTTCTTGTATGATGCATTAACGGTATCTTATACTCTGATAATTTTTATTTTGTGGAAAATCATTGTAGCAGGAACTCATTTTTTTTTGTTTCAGAAATTCGTTTGAATAATAAACAATTGTGCTCCTAAAACAATCAGTTAGGCCCAGGTTTTCTGCCTGTTTTGTCTTGTGTCAATGGGAGAAAAACCATGCTGACTGCAGAACTTTTTACCGACCATATTTTTCTTTGATGAGTGTGGCCTCAATAGGCTGATCATGGCCAAACAGTTTCTCATGAGTGCTAGAGGATGCTCCAGGAGCTCTTCCTGTCCTGCCGCACTGCTAGGTGAGTTGACAAGGTGCTAGAGGATGCTCCAGGAGCTCTTCCTGTCCTATCGTAATGCGCATGGATATTTATCCAAAAAAAATGCTGTGGCAGCACATATTGACCCCAAAACTTTCTATTTGTTACGTTGGCATTACGACAGTTCCTATTTGAAAGTTTATTTTTGTCACGCAGGGCATATTATATAAAGCACATCTTTCTTGTAATTACGCTGGGCAAATCATATTTTGTAACCTACAACTGAATTGGCATTGATTTTTTATCTTTATTAAATTGTAGGATTTCAAACGCGTCTAACAAATGCGCCTCATCAAACACGTCAGCTTGGTGGTGACCGCCTGAAAGATATGAATGAGGTTGCATTAAAATGAAGACTCTCAAATAAATATGGTCGCTATCATTACCGATAATATGAATAACAACTATGTGCCATGAGATGTCTTTTATGTCTCAAAATCAATTAGCGTCTTTAAATTCAAATAATGTCGTTATTTTATCAGATTCTTGAGCTTGTCATGTTAATGTCGTTATGATACTTAAATGCAATGATGTGTCAGAAGTATGTTTTTTGTGATACATCCACGGTACATCATATTATTTTTATTTATGATAAAGTCCTGCCAAGTGATGTCATTTGGGCGGACACGTGCGTGGCGCACGTGCATTTTTACTAGTTAAATTAAGGAATTTTCATCCCAAGCAACAAAATATGATGTCCCATCAAATTAAAAGAGAAATTGAAAATGACATACCATAATATATTATATTTTGGGCAGTAAAATATTTCACTAAATAGAATGATTTTTATATCTTTCTATTTTGCTAATTAAACCAAATGTTTTTCATTAAATAATTAACAGAATCTTAGTTTGCAAGGACCTTCCTTCATTTCAAAAATATAAAGCAATAGCCAAAATGCCTAGGGAGGCAGCCCTTAAGTATTTCCTCCACTGTTTAGAGCCAAACACGCTAAAGAATATGATAAACTGAGAGGAACATATTCTCACGTGCACTGATCAATCCATGTGCTTGTGAGAATGGATTAGCAAGCCGACCTTAAAATCATCATCCTCAAGCAAAGTCAAGAAAGTAGTATCTGTTTTTTTCCAGCTTAGCATCAAACAGATTGATTTTGTGTCTCCGGCAAAGGATTTGTACAGAGAAGAAACACTATAGCTTAGAACCACATATTCCATATTATGGGTTAAGTGATTCAGTCAGTTACGAAATTCCAGACCTCACCATTTGTGCAACCAAAAATTACATAAGAATACACTCTGGCTGCTGTTACATTCCTTGGTAGCCAGCATTCGCACCGCACCAAGGCGGCATCACAACAACATCAAGTAGCGATATTTCTTCTACAACATCGCCTTATAAACTATTTTAGATTGAGGACACCTGATGACAACGCGACATTGAGAAATCGTAAACTGAAACATGTCATGAAAGTGGAAATTAAAATACAAATTCATAAGGAAATTAATATATAAAATATTTAGTTGCAAATAACCTCGCGGACAGAACACAAAAGGCTTCCTTGAAGCATGCCCATTGCATTATAGTCTTTCATCATGGAGAAATCATCCCAAGTGCCCTTTTGTGGATCATATGCTCGCAGGACTCGACCATATTCAGCCCAAACTATTATCCTGCCGTCATCTAAAACTTCCAGCGGAAAATTAACTCCGTTTAAGTAGAACATACACTGGTCCCATGGAGGCGGGTCTCTGATGGAGTAACGTTTCGTCCAGAGCGACGTGTCCAAGTTCTCCAAGAACCAGAGATCCGTCGAGCAATTTAGAAGGTTGTAATCGACTGTGACCAAGTAACCACCCAAGGCGGCTAACCGAAAAGCCCTTGTTCCATTGTGCACAGTCGCCTCGTCGATGGTAAGATTGCGGCTGCTCAGTGGCCCGGGAAGCAATTCTGGCCTCCATGCTTCTGTCGGGAAGTCGAAGCAGGCTATGCTGTCCGGCCCGACATTGGCACAAGCAGTTAAATCCACCAAGAAGTACGCGACGCCTCCGACGACCGCAGCGTGTCTAGACCTTGTATCGACGACTACGGAGCCATTGCACCTCGACCTCCTTGTTCTTGCACTCTTCTCTCTGCCGCCTAGTGCTATCACCTCGCACGCTTGCGAGTGGCCTCTGCCGTATTGGTTGAAGTTCTGATGGTAGATGCGGAGCACCTTGTACTCTCTGGTGGAAGAGACATACCCAACAAAGGATGTGGGTACGTATGGATATTTCTGGCCCCAACGCTCGATGAGGACGTTGGCTGCGACGGTGCCGGTCGCCAGGTTGAGGACAGCAAAGGAGTGGGGTGATTCGACGCAGAATAGATCGAGTTGTGTGTTGTGATCTCTGCTCCCAAGCGAATCGAACAGCCTTTGCAGATTGCTTGTCAGCTGCGAGGGGCGTATCTTCCTGACGATGTTGCCGGCAAAGTCCACGACATGGATCTCATTGGTGCGATGGCCGGTTGCGACGAGAAGCGGGTGCCGTGACGCGTGGGCCTTGATGAAGAGCGAGTCGGACGTCAGCGACCGCCACGGCTTGCAGACGAGGCGGAAGCGGCAGAGCACGTCGGCCGGCAGGAGGAGCATGATGTCGTACAGCATGTCCGGGGGCAGGACGCCGTAGTTGGCGACAGGAGGAACATCGACCGTGCATATCGCCGCCGCCATCGAACTGTAGTTGGCGTTGTTCCGTCTGGTAAAGTACGTCGTGCCAGATTTTCAGATTGATGCATTTGCTCAGGAGGGTGGGGGCCCATGGGCCCGTCATCGAACAAGACTCGAGCTCTTGTCCTGAGTCCTGACCAGTTCGAACTGATATGGAATAATATGGAAGCCATCAATCTAGTAATTGAAGTCTGAAAATATTTACTACGGTGTTGGGTATTGCAGAGTATTTAAATAACCAAAACCCATTATCTCTTTTCTTGTTCCTTTAAGAGAGAATTTCACTATTATATTCACCTACATTACCTTATGCGGCGACCAAAAGCGCATTCGGCCCAAGAAGGCCCCAATCATCCCGTCGTCACTAACCAATGCGGTCGGCCACCCCGCCGTCCCTTCCCCTCCACCCCCTCCCCCACCCACACACGTGAAGCTCGTTGCTGTGATCGCCGCTGCCTCCGCACCATATCAACCCCCCCCCCCCCCCCCACCCCCCCACCCCCGCTCCGCGCGCACGTTCTTAAATAGTCATTATTGCAAAACAAGCATTTTCGATATCGTTAGAAATAACAGAGGAAAATACAACTATATACTAATTGTGTTCTTTTTGGAAACATAAATAAACGAGGACCATAGCAAGCAATATTATCCCAGCTCGTGTAGGCCAGATTTTTCTCACTCCTCTTAATCCTCCTCATAATCCTCTGAATCAGAGTATCGAACATAATCATAGTAGTATTCATCGGAGGGTTATGATGTAGTAGGAAGAGTCAGCCTTTTCACCCCTGCGCATTTCACCCGTAGCTCTTGATCGATATCACGTTTATTGAAATAGCCTGTGATGTACAAAGATTCCAGTTGTGGGCAACTGTCAAGGATGCTGTTTAGACCCCTAGCTGTGAGGTCACACTCATATAGTTCTAAGGTGCGTAACTCGTGCATCACTGGAATCTCTCCATCAATTGGCTCCTTGCTGAACTCATCCTCATGGTATCCAAGTTCCCAGGGCCCGGCAAACATCATCACGAGTTTTTTGAGATTAGGACAAGCTTGGCAGACAGAAGGAAACATCTTTACATCTTTTTCAATTGTGCATTTGAAGTAAATTTGAAGATCCTCAAGCATAGGGAGCTTCACGAAGGCCTCAATCAGTTCTTCGGTGAATTCATCATAGCCTCTGAACTCATTAATATCAAGGGTTTTCAAAGAAGGTGCTCTGCATGACACAACATATTAATAAAATTAGATAATATATATGTACTCGGTATGTTGATGACAGTAATGTCCTACATAACAAAAGTGTTTCTCATAAACACTATATTAAAGGGATACATAATATTGAGATTGGCCAGTGAAAACCGTGTCAATTATCAGCAATATAACTTGACGACAGGAATAAAAAAAATACCTTTGGACGAGATAGGGCAGAAACTCAGTTTTGACGTGCCCCTTGAATGCTTCGCATTGCCCGGCGGCACGGGCCAGAGCGAGACGCCCCAACGCCATCTCGGCAGCCTCACCGATGTGGCGCTGTATGATCTCGTCGATGGTGCGCCATCCGATGCGGCGCCACAGGACGCGCTCCTCGAGCGCGACGCGCCGCCAGGCTGTGCAGACGTGCTCGGCCCCGAGCAAGATCTCGCTCGGCCCCAGCTTGAGGAAGTGTAGCACCCGTAATTTTGCTCATATCGATAAAACTAAAATTTGGACTTTTCAAAAATTTTCAAATAATAGAAATGGATTAGATCAAAAATAGGGCTCAATTGAATTTTCTCGAAATTAAAACCATGCATGAAACAATCATGTGCATTTTTGCCTTTTTATTGTCTTTATTTAATTGTTTGTGTGAGTGTTGAAGTCCAAACCCCAAATTCAACTTCAAATCCCTTTGAAATTCATTCAAATTCCAAATCCAGAAATAGACAAACCTTTCCTGGCTTGTTGGGCCGCCTCTTTCCTATTTTCTCTCCCCGGCCCATGTCCCTCCTTCCTCCTTCCTTCTCCCGTTCGCGCGCCTGGGCCGACACCCTCCCCCGCGCTCGCCTCGGCCCAACTGGCCCAGCCCGCTTCACCCCGCCGCTGTGCCGCTGACGAGTGGGACCCGCGCCTTCTTCCTCCTCCAATGCGCGCCGCCCGACCGGCCGGCGTGCCGGCCGGGGATTTGCTCCCCGCCGCCGCATTTCCTCCTCTGCTCCCCCACGCGTCGCTCTCCCGCGCTCTCCCTCCTCCTCTCGTCCGGGCCCTGCTCCCCCATTCGACCGGCAACATCAAACCCTAGCCACCCTCGCCATAACTCCGGCGAGCTCGAGCTCCGCGCCGCCGCGGTGTCAAAACAACGCGCCCGCGCGACCACACCGTGCCCAGGGCCCCTCTTTCCCTTCTCGCCGCGTGGCATCGCCCCAGCTCCGGCCCCCACCTCCCGCGCCGCGAGCACCGCGCGCTCCGGCGAAATATCCCGACGAACTCGGGATATTTCCCGGCCCTCTCCACCGCCTTCGAGCGGGTATAAGAGGAGCGCCGGCCCCTCCTTTCTTCCCCGCTGCCATTTCTTCTTCTCGCTCTCCCCCTCCACGCCACCGAGCCCAACTTCCCTCTCTCCTTCCCCAGCTCCGGCGAGCGATTCCGCCGTCTCCCGACGTCCCCCGCCCTCACCGGACCCGAGGTGAGCACCTCCACTCCCCTCTCTCTCTTTTGCACCCCTCCTTCTCCCTCCTCGCACACTGCAGCCTAGCTCCCACCGTGCGCCACCGCCGCCTCCTTTTCCTCTCCAACGCCGGCCGCCGTTGAGCACTCCCGGACATCGCCGAGCACCCCCACACCTTCACCGCACGAACGCGCACCCTCTCCCCTTCACAAACTCGTGCCCGCGCGCTCGCGCGCGTACCTCACCGCGCACGCCGACGCGCCGCCGAGCTCCGGCGAACCCGCGCCGCCGCCTCGGCCGTCGCGCACGACACCATGCTCCCCCATCAGCTTCCCCGTCGCGCGTAGAAGCCCGGCACAACTCTCCCCGACCCTCTAGGCCCTAGTAGCAGCCGGCGGCGAGCTCTCCGGCGCCGCCGCGCCCTTTCTCCCCGTCGCTGCCGCGCCGGCGCCACCGGGCCCCCGCCTGAGTCACTGACTCGCGGGCCCGCGCGGCCCCGCGCGCCCCTCGGTCCACCGGACCGGTTCACGGTGGACCGCACACACAAACCCAGCCCGGTCCACGCCTCTGTGGACCAAGTCCACCAAACAGTAGCCCCCGGGGCCCCCGGCCCCAGCTGGCCCACATGTCAGCCTCTGTTTCGCGCACGAAAATGCTGGGTACACCCGAGAGTGTACACAGAAATGTATTTGGGCATATTTCCAATATCAGAAAAATTCCCAAAAATATCCAAAAATTCCCCAAATCATTTCTGACCTTTTTCCAACCCTTGTGCACCTCTGGAAAATTAGGGTGGAGATTATACTTAATTAAAGTTAATCTACCCCTAATTTAATCCTTTTCCCCTAATTTCAAATATTCATATCTTTGTCGTTTTAACTCCGAATTCGATGAATCTTGCATCATTATTCATCTAAAATCATCCTCTACCATATTCCATCAAAACCATATTTAGTGGTGTATTTTATTTTATTTATTTTATTTTAATGATTGTTTAATTGAGTGTTAAGCGGTAGATTTAGCCTTTCTTTTATTTAATCGCTAGGTGATCAAGTCTTCGAGGAGGAACACGAGGACCCCGACTACGAGGAAGGCATAGAGGAGGAAGATTTTGGTGAAGGCAAGTCCTAACCACCTTGATCATATTTAACCTAATTAATTCCTACAAAATATCCTATTTAGAGCCTGTGTGCAAATTAAATATGCATTAGTCTTTTAAAATGATTTAAATATTAGAGTAACCTATCTTGAGGAAAGCCATGCCTTGTTTATTGCTATCCTTAATCCATTGCTAACCCTAGGTTCCACAATCATTAATCTTTAATGATTTGTTGGAAAATATTGCCGCTTAGGTTCATTCACACTGTGTTAATTAATAATATTGCTTCACATGTTTTTGTGTGAAAATGTGTGAGTGTGACTTGGTGATGTGTGTGTGAAATAAAAGGGATGGGCTTAGTAAGTGAAACCCATAGTGGGGGTTATGTTTTAGACGGGAGCAAGCGAGGTAGTCCTCAGTGGGGAGGCTATCTCTGGGACGCTACTTCTCGTTGGAGAGTAGCTATTGAAGATGCTTGCTTCGGTCGCATAAGGACCGATTCATGTGCCGCCTTGCCTAGCACTTGAGTGCAACCACGAGCCCCTGTTATGGGCAGGGTTTGGAACCACACCCTACTAGTGATCGCCCGGTACCACCAGGAGGCAGGGAGTTGCAATCGGAAGCCAGTAGAGGGTCTTGACGATGTTGGCGTCGGATCTGGCAAGTGAAAGTTATTGGCTATTCTATGCCTATGTGAAGCCCCTGGTCGTTGATTTTCCGAGGTGGTACCGTGGTGACATTAGGCAGGTACGGAACCATTAGCATGTCTCTCCGACCCACGACGGTGGAAAGGTCTGACATGCCTCGTGGGTAAAGTGTACGACCTCTGCAGAGTGTAAGAATCTATCCGGATAGCCGTGTTCCACGGCATTGGACAAAGCGAAAGCAATGGCCATACAATGATTAGTTTTCCGTGTGAGTTATCCTTGGCGTGTGTGTTTTCGGAATAACGCCGGTTTGGAGCCGTGTGCTGGTTGCCTGCCAGCGTTAAAATTTGGGAACTGGCGGGAAGGATTTATTCTCCCCCAGGGCCACAACCCCACTAAATCTTCATCAATCCTGACTTAGAGTTTTGCAAAACTGTTTTGGTTTACAAAACAACCCCTGCATTGAAAATTGGCTTTTCGGCCGATCGATGAAAACCCTCAGCCTATTCCTTGTCAACACCCTTGCATACGAGTCACCCTTGTGTTAGGACTTGCTGAGTACCTTATGTACTCACTCCCCATCTCAATCAATCATTCAGAGGAAGAAGCAGAGTATGACTTTCAAGCCGATGGCGAAGAAGATTAGGGTCGTCGCGCGCAAGTTTGCCAGTGGAGTGGATCTGCTTCCGCCGTCCGTTGCGTAGAATAAAGCGTGGCATTGCTGCTTCCCAGCTATGGCCACTGTGGTGTGATGTGTGGTGTTGTAAGGCCTCTGGCCATATCAAAGACCTTTTATGTAAATAAAAAGGCTTGTAATGAGCTTGGTAATAAATAAAGGTGTGACTCTGTAATGCCATTCTGTGAGAATGTCCGTATCAGCGTCTGATCCAGGGACTGATACGGTGGATTCAAGTACCTCTGAAAACGGGGTATGACAGAGTGGTATCAGAGCCATACTTGCCCGTAGGATGACCCTTAGCTTGGAAACGTGTGAGAGAGGAGTAGTATTTTATACAAACTATCTATAAAATTCTACTTCTCTACCTATGCTCTATTTATAAAAATTCTTTTCTCCAGTACTTACCTCTTTTCAAAATTTGTGTGTAGGTAGATGGAGGACCTTCGCGCAGAGCTAGCCCAGCTGGAGGAGTGCCGTGCTCAGACTGCCCGTGTTCTCGAGGACACCGCCCAGATGTGGGACGAGGACGTCCGCAGACTTCGCGAGACCCAGGCACAGCTTGCAGAGGTCCAGGCACAGCTCACTGCGTCCCAGGACGAGGTAGCACGTTTGACCTCCAGGCTTGAGTTTGTGAGGAGACTTTGGGAGGAGGATGCTCTGTACGTCATCCGAGAGGTGGACCGCTGCTACGTGAGGCTTCACGAGGTTGGAGCAGGACCCCGCCGCAGGATGACCCCGAGGATTGGAGGACCAGCACGTCACCTTCACTACGCTTGCCCGACGGACTCCGACCCCGACACTGAGCCGACTGGAGACTCCTGGTCTTCCGGAGGTTCAGACCCGTCTGGAGGCGACTCAGGGTTAGGTTCTGACAGCCAGGGACGCACTGACTCAGAGGACTCTGAGGATCTTATGGAGTGGGCCGCAGAGCTAGAGGCCGCACTCATGAGAGAGGAGTCCACTGAGGAGGACGGTTACGGAGTTGCCCCCACTGAGGAGTCAGTGGCGGAGAACTTCGTGGACCTTCCTGGAGACGGCGACGAGGTTATGGGCGAGGAGCAGCCAGCGCCCTTCGACGCCCCAGCAGAGCAGGAGCAGCCAGCACTGTACGACACCCCACCGGCACTGGACCTGTCAGAGAGACTTCCGACGCCGACCCCAGCGGACCCAGCGGACCCAGCACTGGAGGAGTACTACCGCCTGCTCAGCACGGACGAGCTAGTCCAGGACCCGTTCGACCTCTTCGAGGAGTGGCAGCAGGCTCAGGGTTTCCGAGCTTGAGGAGCGCTAGATAGGAGTAGCGCAGGAGCTTCGATAGAGTCTAGTCTCTAGTGCTAGGCGCTGTCTCGAGTAGTGTCGAGAGTCTAGAGTTAGGGTTGCCTCTAGTGGAGTCTTGTGTGATGAGAGTCGTGGTCTAGAACTCCCCTTGTGGTCGAGTCCTGTTGTAGTCTAGGCTGCGTCGAGTCCTTTTATGTATATAAATAAGAAAGGACTTTGGTATGTGTGATCGAACCTTGTTATTATGAATGCAGTGTTGTGTTGATGTAATCAATGTTTTCCTAGACGGTAAACGGTAAGCAGTCGGTGACCTCACGTTTAGCGTTTAACTCGTCTAGACGGAGTTTAGACGCGTTTAAATGGAGTAAACGTTTTGGTACTGTAGCACCAGAAAAAGAAAGAAAAAGAAAAAGGAAAGATGAAAAAGGAGAAAGGAAAGAGGCAAACGTGCTATTGCAGCCCGGCCCATCAGCAAGCCCACGCTGCCCACCTCCCCAAGCCTTATCTGCTAGCACGATGAGTCAAGCAACCAACAGCCGCACATTTTTTCTTCACCGCCGCCACTCCTTCTCCCCTGCTCTTCGCGTCCTTCTCCTCGCTCCTCCGTTCAGATCCGGCGGGGATACAGGAGCTCCGCGGCCGGCCTGGTGCACGGACGGCGGCGGCACTGCTCGCAGCCAGCCTGGTGCACGGACGGCGGCCGGTGCTGCTCAACGGCCAGCCCGCTCTGACGGATGGCGGCAGCACTGCTCGATGGCCGACGCGGCGGCTTGCGCGATGGATGTGTCAAATCTCTCTCCCTCCCGCCACATCTCTTGCTCATTTGCTTCCGCTCCTTCGGCCATCGCCAAAACAGCCTCCTAGTCGGCCTGGACGCCGTGTCAAGCCGTGTAAATCGCGTTCCGTGTAGCCCGTTCTGGCCGTTTTTTGCCGTTCTTGACCGTATAAACGGGTCAAACGTTTAATTGCCGATTAGAGGCTAAACTACACAGTTGGGTGCCGTGTAGCGTTTACACGCGTTTAGACGGCCGTTCAAAACCGTTTAGGAAAACATTGGATGTAATGATGCTGGATCTTCTGTTTGTGTGTGTGCAAGATTTCTGGAAGTTCTCTTCCATTAATCTTGTTTTGTTGTGCCTCGTAGTTCGTAGAACCCGTGAGTGTCCCATCTCACCTTTCTGCTAAACCCGTTAAACAGATGCCTCCCAAAAGATCTGTCAGGCTACAACAACGCCGTGAACGCGAAGAACACGATGATGAGAACAACGCCCAGGATCAGGGAAATGGACGTGGAAGAGGCAGGAACACTGCCCCGCGTGGCAGAGGTAGAGGTAGAGGTGGAGGTAGAGTTGAGAATGACAATAACCAAGATCAACAGGAGGATGAAGTAAGTCAGAATCAGGAAGGGTATGATGAGGTTGAAAATAACAATCAGAACAGAGGTGGAGGAAATCAGAACCGTGGTAGAGGTGGAAGAGGTGGTGGACGAGGTGGTAGAATACCAGGACCACCTGTCACCAATTTGGTGGAAGTAATGGATAATCAAACCCGTCTGATGGAGGTAATAGCTCAAGGACTGCTAGACCGTACTCCAGGTCCACAGAGCAAGCTGTCCGAATTCATGAGGCTCAGGCCCCCGACATTTGAGGGTACTGAGGAGGATCCTCTAGCAGCCGATGATTGGCTGAGAGACATCACCAAGAAGCTGCACTTGGTGAATGCGGATGACAGAGAGAAGGTACTGTTAGCATCTCACCAGCTGAAAGGTGCAGCAAGTGAATGGTGGGATAACTACAGAGAAGGTGCAGAAAATGCAGATGCTACTACCTGGGAGGAATTCTAGGAAGAGTTCAGGAGGTATCACATCCCGGAGGGTGTGATTGAGATGAAAGCCGATGAATTCCGCTCACTCAAGCAGGGAGCAATGACAGTCAATCAATATATCAGGAAGTTTATGAAATTGGCTCGTTATGCACCCGACGATGTCAACACCGACAAGAAGAAGCAGGATCGTTTCCGAAAGGGACTTAATCCTGGATTAAGAGTGCAGCTAGTCACACACATATATCCAGATTTCAACACCCTTATGAACCGTGCACTTCTTCTGGAAGATGCACGTTCCCACATTGAGCATGACAGGAAGCGCAAATTTACTGCGCAGAAGCTCAAGCAGCAGGAGAGGAATCAGAAGCCAAGAACCAATAACAATTTTCAGAAGCTAAAGTACCAGCCAACGATGCAATACAGGACCTCAGCGTCCAACCAGCAAGGCTCAGCACCATCATACCGCAATCAGAATTCTGGCAGCCAGCAGAAGAGCGGTTCCAGTGTCGCCCAGCCCAACAACAACGACAAGAGAACCTGCTTCCACTGCCGCGAGCCAGGCCATATGATTGCAAGGTGCCCTTATCGGAATCCGAGCAAAACACCAACTCAGCAGCACCAATCAAATAGCGCCAGAACTGCAGCATCAGGAAATGGACGTGGTGGACATCAACCCTCGGGACAACCGAGAAGGAACAATCAAACCTTCGGCCGAGGCAAGGTCAACCACATTAATGCAGATGAAGTTGAGGATACTCCAGACGTTGTACTCGGTGAGTACCTCGTCAACTCAACTCTTGCAACCGTTCTGTTTGATTCTGGAGCTTCGCACTCATTCGTTTCATCGAAGTTTGTTGCTACAAATGGCTTGCCAACTGTTATGCTAAAACAACCCCTAATAATCCGGACTCCCGGGGCCGAGACCAAAAGTTATTTGGGATGCCCACGGGTTAAGATCCTTTTAAGTGGGGTAGAGTTCCTAGCGAACTTAGTAGTCCTAGAATCTCGGGGGATAGATGTCATCCTCAGAATGGACTGGTTAAGCAAGCACCGAGGCAATATAGCCTGTGACACCCGAAAGGTTACTCTGGTAAATCACAAAGGGATTAAAGTGGTATGTGAACCAAAGAGGCCAAAAGATACACCAATGGTTCACCACATGGAAGCAAAGTCATTGGATGAGGTGCCAGTGGTCTGTAAATACCCAGATGTGTTTCCAGAAGAGCTACCAGGCATGCCACCTGACAGAGATATAGAATTCATCATTGACCTAATTCCCGGAACCTCTCCAATAGCAAAGAGACCATATCGAATGGCAGCTAATGAGTTAGTAGAGTTGAAGGCACAAATAGCAGAGTTGCAGAAAAAGGGCTTTATTAGGCCAAGTTCATCACCATGGGGATCACCAGTCCTCTTTGTCAAGAAGAAAGATGGCAGTCTTAGATTGTGCATAGACTACCGATCTCTCAATGAAGTCACCATTAAGAATAAGTACCCATTGCCCAGGATCGACGATTTATTTGATCAATTGAAAGGAGCCAAGTATTTCTCCAAAATTGATTTAAGATCTGGGTACTATCAATTGAAGATTAGAGAAGGAGACATCCTTAAGACAGCTTTTGTTACCAGATATGGACAGTATGAGTTCACTGTGATGCCATTCGGACTCACAAATGCACCTGCATACTTCATGAATCTGATGAACAAGGTATTTATGGAAGAGTTAGATCGATTTGTCGTTGTCTTTATTGACGACATTCTGATCTACTCTAAGAGTGCCGAAGAGCACGAGGAACATTTGAGAATAGTTCTGGAAAGGTTGAGAGCACATCAACTGTACGCCAAATTCAGTAAATGCGAATTTTGGCTAAACAGAGTGGCCTTCCTTGGACATATCCTGACTGAAGAAGGAGTGTCAGTCGACCCATCCAAGGTTGAAGCAGTCACCAATTGGAAGCAACCAACCAATGTGACAGAGGTCAGAAGTTTCCTTGGCTTGGCAGGCTATTACCGCCGATTCATCGAAGGTTTTTCCAAAATAGCCAGGCCTATGACGGCCTTGACACAGAAAGGCAAGGAGTTTAAGTGGACAGATGCTTGCGAGAGAAGTTTTCAAGAACTAAAGAAAAGGTTGACAACAGCCCCTGTACTTACTTTGCCAGATATCCACCGTGGCTTTGTCGTGTATTACGATGCGTCACGGCAGGGATTAGGATGCGTCCTAATGCAAGATGGACGAGTGGTAGCATATGCCTCAAGGCAATTGAAGACACATGAGCAGAACTACCCTACTCATGACTTGGAATTAGCAGCTGTCGTTCATGCGCTCAAGATCTGGAGACACTATCTAATTGGAAATAAGTGTGAGATATACACGGATCACAAAAACCTAAAGTATATCTTCACCCAGTCAGACCTAAACCTCAGGCAACGAAGATGGCTGGAATTAATCAAAGATTACAACCTGGAGATACATTATCATCCAGGAAAAGCTAATGTGGTGGCAGATGCACTGAGTCGCAAGGTGCCCCGTCATCGCGTTAGAACTTCCAAACGGATGCCTGAGTTACAAGCAGAGATGGAAAAGTTAAACCTACATATCGCCCAACCTGGTCAGTTGAATACACTGTGTGTAGAACCAACACTGGAAAGCCAGATACGCACAGCCCAGGAGACAGATAAGGAAATACAAGAGCTTAAGAAAAAGACAGGAGAAGACAAAGCCCCCGGATTTGGAGTAGATAACCAGGGAACCCTGTGGTACAAGGATCGAATCTGCGTACCAAGTATGGGTGGATATCGACAACTCATCCTGGATGAAGCACATAACTCCGCCTACTCCATCCATCCTGGAAGTACCAAGATGTACTTGGATTTGAAACAGAAATACTGGTGGACTGGCATGAAGAAGGATATCGCAGAATTTATAGCCAGATGCGACGTATGTCAGAGAGTGAAGGCAGAACGCCAGAGACCTGCAGGACTATTACAACCACTGCATGTTCCAGTATGGAAGCGGGACGAAATTAGCATGGATTTCATCGTGGGACTGCCCAGGACCCAGAAGGGAAATGACTCGATATGGGTCATAGTAGACCGTTTGACCAAGGTTGCCCATTTCATACCAGTGAAGACGGCCTACAGAGGAGACAGATATGCTCAGCTCTATGTAGATAACATCCTTAAACTACATGGAGTTCCGAGCAGAATAGTATCCGACAGAGGCTCACAGTTCACCTCAAGATTTTGGAAGAGCTTACATGGTTTGCTAAAAACCAAGTTGGATTATAGCTCTGCCTATCATCCTCAAACTGATGGGCAGACAGAAAGAGTAAACCAAATTCTGGAGGATATGTTGAGAGCATGCGTCCTAGTCTATGGAAAGGATTGGGAAAAGAGTTTGGCCTTCGCAGAATTTTCATACAACAATAGCTACCAAACAAGCCTGCAAATGTCACCATTTGAGGCATTGTATGGTAGGAAATGCAGAACCCCACTAATGTGGTCAGAAGTAGGAGAAAGATCGCTTTTTGGACCTGCCATTATCAGGGATGCCGAAGAAAAGGTGGCACTGATCAGAGAAAATTTGAAAGCAGCCCAGAGCAGGCAGAAGAGCTACGCAGACACAAGGCGTAGAGAGTTGAGCTTCGAAAAAGGAGATTATGTGTATCTCAAAGTATCGCCAATTCGTGGTACACGAAGATTTCAAATAAAGGGAAAGTTAGCCCCAAGGTACATCGGACCATTCAAGATACTTGAGAGGATCGGCAAAGTGGCATACCGTCTTGAACTCCCTGAGGAGATGTCCGACGTACACAACGTCTTCCATGTATCACAACTAAAGAAATGTCTGAGAGTCCCAGAAGAAGTAATACCCCCTGAAGTAATAGACCTTCAGCCCGATCTCCGATATCAAGAAAGACCTATAAAGATATTGGATGTAGCCACCCGGCTAACAAGAAGGAATGCCATAAGATTTTGCCGAGTGCAATGGAGCAATCACACTGAGGCAGAAGCCACATGGGAACGAGAAGATGACCTTAGGAGGGAGTTCCCGTACCTGTTCGATAGCGAGTCGGAATCTCGAGGACGAGATTCTGTTTAAGTGGGGTAGGTTTGTAGCACCCGTAATTTTGCTCATATCGATAAAACTAAAATTTGGACTTTTCAAAAATTTTCAAATAATAGAAATGGATTAGATCAAAAATAGGGCTCAATTGAATTTTCTCGAAATTAAAACCATGCATGAAACAATCATGTGCATTTTTGCCTTTTTATTGTCTTTATTTAATTGTTTGTGTGAGTGTTGAAGTCCAAACCCCAAATTCAACTTCAAATCCCTTTGAAATTCATTCAAATTCCAAATCCAGAAATAGACAAACCTTTCCTGGCTTGTTGGGCCGCCTCTTTCCTATTTTCTCTCCCCGGCCCATGTCCCTCCTTCCTCCTTCCTTCTCCCGTTCGCGCGCCTGGGCCGACACCCTCCCCCGCGCTCGCCTCGGCCCAACTGGCCCAGCCCGCTTCACCCCGCCGCTGTGCCGCTGACGAGTGGGACCCGCGCCTTCTTCCTCCTCCAATGCGCGCCGCCCGACCGGCCGGCGTGCCGGCCCGGGATTTGCTCCCCGCCGCCGCATTTCCTCCTCTGCTCCCCCACGCGTCGCTCTCCCGCGCTCTCCCTCCTCCTCTCGTCCGGGCCCTGCTCCCCCATTCGACCGGCAACATCAAACCCTAGCCACCCTTGCCATAACTCCGGCGAGCTCGAGCTCCGCGCCGCCGCGGTGTCAAAACAACGTGCCCGCGCGACCACACCGTGCCCAGGGCCCCTCTTTCCCTTCTCGCCGCGTGGCATCGCCCCAGCTCCGGCCCCCACCTCCCGCGCCGCGAGCACCGCGCGCTCCGGCGAAATATCCCGACGAACTCGGGATATTTCCCGGCCCTCTCCACCGCCTTCGAGCGGGTATAAGAGGAGCGCCGGCCCCTCCTTTCTTCCCCGCTGCCATTTCTTCTTCTCGCTCTCCCCCTCCACGCCACCGAGCCCAACTTCCCTCTCTCCTTCCCCAGCTCCGGCGAGCGATTCCGCCGTCTCCCGACGTCCCCCGCCCTCACCGGACCCGAGGTGAGCACCTCCACTCCCTTCTCTCTCTTTTGCACCCCTCCTTCTCCCTCCTCGCACACTGCAGCCTAGCTCCCACCGTGCGCCACCGCTGCCTCCTTTTCCTCTCCAACGCCGGCCGCCGTGGAGCACTCCCGGACATCGCCGAGCACCCCCACACCTTCACCGCACGAACGCGCACCCTCTCCCCTTCACAAACTCGTGCCCGCGCGCTCGCGCGCGTACCTCACCGCGCACGCCGACGTGCCGCCGAGCTCCGGCGAACCCGCGCCGCCGCCTCGGCCGTCGCGCACGACACCATGCTCCCCCATCAGCTTCCCCGTCGCGCGTAGAAGCCCGGCACAACTCTCCCCGACCCTCTAGGCCCTAGTAGCGGCCGGCGGCGAGCTCTCCGGCGCCGCCGCGCCCTTTCTCCCCGTCGCCGCCGCGCCGGCGCCACCGGGCCCCCGCCTGAGTCACTGACTCGCGGGCCCGCGCGGCCCCGCGCGCCCCTCGGTCCACCGGACCGGCTCACGGTGGACCGCACAGACAAACCCAGCCCGGTCCACGCCTCTGTGGACCAAGTCCACCAAACAGTAGCCCCCGGGGCCCCCGGCCCCAGCTGGCCCACATGTCAGCCTCTGTGTCGCGCACGAAAATGCTGGGTACACCCGAGAGTGTACACAGAAATGTATTTGGGCATATTTCCAATATCAGAAAAATTCCCAAAAATATCCAAAAATTCCCAAAATCATTTCTAACCTTTTTCCAACCCTTGTGCACCTCTGGAAAATTAGGGTGGAGATTATACTTAATTAAAGTTAATCTACCCCTAATTTAATCATTTTCCCCTAATTTCAAATATTCATATCTTTGTCGTTTTAACTCCGAATTCGATGAATCTTGCATCATTATTCATCTAAAATCATCCTCTACCATATTCCATCAAAACCATATTTAGTGGTGTATTTTATTTTATTTATTTTATTTTAATGATTGTTTAATTGAGTGTTAAACGGTAGATTTAGCCTTTCTTTTATTTAATCGCTAGGTGATCAAGTCTTCGAGGAGGAACACGAGGACCCCGACTACGAGGAAGGCATAGAGGAGGAAGATTTTGGTGAAGGCAAGTCCTAACCACCTTGATCATATTTAACCTAATTAATTCCTACAAAATATCCTATTTAGAGCCTGTGTGCAAATTAAATATGCATTAGTCTTTTAAAATGATTTAAATATTAGAGTAACCTATCTTGAGGAAAGCCATGCCTTGTTTATTGCTATCCTTAATCCATTGCTAACCCTAGGTTCCACAATCATTAATCTTTAATGATTTGTTGGAAAATATTGCCGCTTAGGTTCATTCACACTGTGTTAATTAATAATATTGCTTCACATGTTTTTGTGTGAAAATGTGTGAGTGTGACTTGGTGATGTGTGTGTGAAATAAAAGGGATGGGCTTAGTAAGTGAAACCCATAGTGGGGGTTATGTTTTAGACGGGAGCAAGCGAGGTAGTCCTCAGTGGGGAGGCTATCTCTGTGATGCTACTTCTCGTTGGAGAGTAGCTATTGAAGATGCTTGCTTCGGTCGCATAAGGACCGGTTCATGTGCCGCCTTGCCTAGCACTTGAGTGCAACCACGAGCCCCTGTTATGGGCAGGGTTTGGAACCACACCCTACTAGTGATCGCCCGGTACCACCAGGAGGCAGGGAGTTGCAATCGGAAGCCAGGAGAGGGTCTTGACGAGGTTGGCGTCGGATCTGGCAAGTGAAAGTTATTGGCTATTCTATGCCTATGTGAAGCCCCTGGTCGTTGATTTTCCGAGGTGGTACCGTGGTGACATTAGGCAGGTACGGAACCATTAGCATGTCTCTCCGACCCACGACGGTGGAAAGGTCTGACATGCCTCGTGGGTAAAGTGTACGACCTTTGCAGAGTGTAAGAATCTATCCGGATAGCCGTGTTCCACGGCATTGGACAAAGCGAAAGCAATGGCCACACAATGATTAGTTTTCCGTGTGAGTTATCCTTGGCATGTGTGTTTTCGGAATAACGCCGGTTTGGAGCCGTGTGCTGGTTGCCTGCCAGCGTTAAAATTTGGGAACTGGCGGGAAGGATTTATTCTCCCCCAGGGCCACAACCCCACTAAATCTTCATCAATCCTGACTTAGAGTTTTGCAAAACTGTTTTGGTTTACAAAACAACCCCTGCATTGAAAATTGGCTTTTCGGCCGATCGATGAAAACCCTCAGCCTATTCCTTGTCAACACCCTTGCATACGAGTCATCCTTGTGTTAGGACTTGCTGAGTACCTTATGTACTCACTCCCCATCTCAATCAATCATTCAGAGGAAGAAGCAGAGTATGACTTTCAAGCCGATGGCGAAGAAGATTAGGGTCGTCGCGCGCAAGTTTGCCAGTGGAGTGGATCTGCTTCCGCCGTCCATTGCGTAGAATAAAGCGTGGCATTGCTGCTTCCCAGCTATGGCCACTGTGGTGTGATGTGTGGTGTTGTAAGGCCTCTGGCCATATCAAAGACCTTTTATGTAAATAAAAAGGCTTGTAATGAGCTTGGTAATAAATAAAGGTGTGACTCTGTAATGCCATTCTGTGAGAATGTCCGTATCAGTGTCTGATCCAGGGACTGATACGGTGGATTCAAGTACCTCTGAAAACGGAGTATGACAGGAAGACGACGAAGAGGACGTCCCGCGGCAGCGCCGCCCAGTCCCTCACCGTCGACGAGGTTTGTTTCATGCGCTTGCACTGTGGGGACTGGGGAGGTCATCGCTGGAGCCTAGGCTGGCTTGCTTGCTACAGTACGGTAGTACAAACTGGGAAGGGAGGCCAAGTCTATATGGCAGTACTATGATATATATGGAGATAGATATCCGAGTCACAAACTAACACGGTGACAACGATTTTGACTTGGACTCAGGTGCACGAGATCAAGGATCTTTTTCCAGTTTGAGAACTTAACACGCTGTGACATCACAACAAGGTCGGTCGATCGTAGCCCCCTTTCCCAACAATGACCAAGAAGAAGGCGGCGACGTCCTTCACGGGCCCGAACTGAGTGAACGAACAGGGTCTGGTGGTCCTTTCCCAACAATGATTTTTATATATTTTTATTCTACCAATTAAACCAAATGTTTTTTCATTAAATAATTAATGGAATCTTAATTTTCAAGGACCTTCCTTCATTTGAAAAATATAAAGCAATCGCCAAAATGCCTAAGGAGGCAGCCCTTAAGTATTTCCTCCACTGTTTAAAGCCAAACACGCTAAAGAATATGATAAACTGAGAGGAACATATTCTCATGTGCACTGATCAATCCCTGTGCTAGTGAGAATCGATTAGCTAGCCGACCTTAAAATCATCATCGTCAAGCAAAGTCAAGAAAATAGTATCTGTTATTTCCAGCTTAGCATCAAACAATAAATAACTATTTCATAGATTGATTTTGTGTCTCCGGGAAAGGATTTGTACAGAGAACAAACCCTATAGCTTAGAACCACATATTATAGGTTAAGTGATTCAGTCGGTTACGAAATTCCAGACCTCACGATTTGTGCAACCAAAGAAAAAGTTGTGCAACCAAAAAGTTACATAAGGCTACACTCTGGCTGCTGTTTCATTCCTTCGTAAGCCAGCATTCGCTCCGCAGCAAGGCAGCATCACAACAGCATCAAGTATCGACATTTCTACTACAACATAGCCTTAACACTATTTTGGTTTGAGGACACCCGGTCATAACGCAACATTGAGAAATCGTAAACTGAAACATGTCATGAAAGTGGAAATTAAAGTACAAATTCAAAAGGAAAATAATATATAAAATATTTAGTTGCAAATAACCTCGCGAACAGAACACAAAAGGCTTCCTTGAAGCATGCCCATTGCATTATAGTCTTTCATCATGGAGAAATCATCCCAAGTGCCCTTTTGTGGATCATATGCTCGCAGGACTTGACCATATTCAGCCCAAACTATTATCCTGCCGTCATCTAAAACTTCCAATGGAAAGCTAACTCCATTTAAGTAGAACAGACACAGGTCCCATGGAGGCGGGTCTCTGATGGAGTAACGTTTCGTCCAGAGCGACGTGTCCAAGTTCTCCAAGAACCAGAGATCCGTCGAGCGATTTAGAAGGTTGTAATCGACTGTGACCAAGTAACCACCCAAGGCGGCTAACCGAAAAGCCCTTGTTCCATTGTGCACAGTCGCCTCGTCGATGGCAAGATTGCGGATGCTCAGTGGCCCGGGAAGCAATTCCGGCCTCCATGCTTCTGTCGTGAAGTCGAAGCAGGCTATGCTGTCCGGCCTGACATTGGCAGAAGCAATTAAATCCACCAAGAAGTACGCGACGCCTCGGACGACCGCAGCGTGTCTAGACCTTGTATCGACGACTACGGAGCCATTGCACATCAACCTCCTTGTTCTTGCTCCTTTCTCTCTGCCGCCTAGTGCTATCACCTCGCACGCTTGCGCATGGCATCTGCCGTATTGGCTGAAGTTCTGATGGTAGATGAGGAGCACCTTGTACTCTCTGGTGGAAGAGACATACCCAACAAAGGATGTGGGTACGTATGGATATTTCTGGCCCCAACGCTCGATGAGGACGTTGGCTGCGACGGTGCCGGTCGCCAGGTTGAGGACGGCGAAGGAGTGGGGTGCTTCGACGCAGAACAGATCGAGTTGTGTCTTGTGATCTCTGCTCCCAAGCGAATCGAACAGCCTTTGCAGATTGCCTGTCAGCTGCGAGGGGCGTATCTTCCTGACGATGTTGCCGGCGAAGTCCACGACATGGATCTCATTGGTGCGATTTCCGGTTGCGACGAGAAGCGGGTGCCGTGATGCGTGGGCCTTGATGAAGAGCGAGTCGGACGTCAGCGACCGCCACTGCTTGCAGACGAGGCGGAGGCGGCAGAGCACGTCGGCCGACAGGAGGAGCATGATGTCGTACAGCATGTCCGGGGGCAGGACGCCGTAGTTGGCGACAGGAGGAACATCGATCTTACATAGCGCCGCCGCCGCCGCCGTCGCCGCCGCCATCGATCACAGATGCCGCCGCCGCCGTCTGTATACATATATGTAGTGCCAGATAGATGCATATGCCCAGGCGGGTGGGGGCCCATGGGGGGCCGTAATCGAACAAAACCCGAGCTCTAGTCGTGACTACGGACTGGTTCGAACTGCTACGGATACGATATTTTTTTTTACTTTTTTTTTGGCGAATTATGGAAGCGATGAAGTCTGCAAATATTTAGTACGGTGTTGTGTATCGTACAGGCGAAGTGTACCCATTATATCTTTTCTTGTTCCTTTATTCTAAGAGAGAATTTCACTATTTATGTTATATTCACCTACATTAGTTTATGGACTAAGGGTTATGCACTACGGGAAACCGCCAATTTGCCGAGTGCCCACTGGTTTGCCGAGCGCAATCCCTCGGGCACTCGGCAAACAGGGAGTTTGCCGAGTGCCAGAGGCTCGGCACTCGGCAAACTCCTGGCACACGGTACCAAAAAGGTTTGCCGAGCGCCGAGGCCCTGGCACTCGGCAAACAGAGAGTTTGCCGAGCGCCAGAACCGGTGGCACTCGGCAAACTCCTGGCACACGGTGCCAAGGGAGTTTGCCGAGTGCCTCCGTTAGTGGCGCTCGGCAAACTCCCTGTTTGCCGAGTGCCTAACGTGGGCCCTCGGCAAAATATTTTTTTTTTCATTTTTCTCCACATTTTCCATTTATGTGGTGGATGTATGTATTAATGTTGCTTCATGCGAAAGTTTGGTGATTTTTTCAATCCGTTTGGTATATTTAAGGTGTTTATGACATATAAAGTATATATTGAAAATAATTCAAATTTGAACTTTAGGTGATTCAAATAAAAAAAATGTTCACACAAAAGTTGATATACATGTTCTTGAGTCCAATGTAAGGTGTCAACCATGAAATGAAATGATAATTCGTTCATATTGTACATAAAATATAAGCGAAAAGAATCGGTTGAATAGTATTTTAATTTTATAAAATTAAAACAAAGTCTAAAAATTACGAGACTCGCGCTGGTATCATGAAATCATACGTGGAGACCATGATAAATCGTAGAAAACGTTTCGCTAAAGTTGTGACGTACGTTGTTTACAAACAGGAGCATCCTCGAAGAAGATCCATAAACATATGAAGTGATCGTTTGGATTTCGAACATAAACGACGGACATAATTTGGTTTCACCTTAAACATATTTTTTATAGGTAAAGGAACATATGAAATGTATCATGGCAAAATTTAGCATTTTTTTGAATTTATTTCGATTTTATAAATTTTTTTTGAGTTCCAGCAGAAAATGTTTGCCGAGGGCCGGCCCGGGGGCCCTCGGCAAACAAATTTGTGCCGAGTGCTTTGGGTTTGCCGAGTGCTTTCAGATCTAGCACTCGGCAAACCTTATTTTTTTGACTTAGCTCCGCGCGCGGCCTTCCTTTCTTCTCTCTTCTACCTTATCTTCTTCCCTCTGCTACCTCACCCGCAAGCCGCGCCCGCGCCTCACCCGCCCCCGCACGCCTTGCCGCCGCCACTCGCCGCGCCGCCGCCACTCGCCGCGGCCCCGACGACCCGCCGCCGTCGCCCGCCCCCGCGCCTCACCCGCCCCCGCCCCCGCGCCTCGCCCGCCCCCGCGCCTCACCCGCCCCCGCGCCTCGGCCGCCGCCACTCGCCGCGGCCCCGACGACCTGCAGCCGTCGCCCGCCCCCGCGCGTCGCCCGCCCCCGCCCCCGCGCCTCGCCCGCCCCGGCGCCTCACCCGCAGGCCCGGCGAGCCGCCGCCGTTGGGCGCCGCCTTCCCCGCGCCTCCCCCGCTCCTTCCCCGCCGGCGACGTCGCTCCGGCCTCGGCCCCCGACCCCCGACGCCTCACCTCCGCCTAGGACCCGGACCGAGGCCGCTCCACCCGCCCCCGAGCTCGCCGGCCCCCCACCCGCCCCCGAGCTCCCCTGCCCGACGACCTGCGCCTCCCCAAGCTCGGCAGCCCTCCACCGACGCCCTCCACTGCCCTGGCCCTCCACCGACGCCCCTCCACTGCCCCGGGCGTCCATCCAGATAAGGTAAGCTTCTTTCTTTTTTTTTTTCATTTCATTTTGTCAACATATGAAATTGATTGGTTGTTGTTTTTTGTTTTTCAAATGTTAGTTATGAATTCGATGTTAGTTATGAAATGCAAATGCAAATATAATTGCAAATGAAATTTAAATTTCAATTTAGAAGTGAGCTATGTAATGCAATTGAAATGAAATTGGTACAAAAAATAGACAAGTGATGTGGTTGTTTGAATTGGTCAAAATGCCATTGTTTCAATTGGACCGAGCGATGAGTTTGTTGGAATTGGATGTGAAATGAGAAATTGTGTGGAATTATTTGATCGGTCTATGTCATTGAACTTGAAAATCAAAATTGGACCAAGTGATTGTTTAAATTTGATGTGGTATCCGGCCATCGTGCCGTTGATTTGTTGGATGTGCTTGCCGGCCATCGTGCCGTTGTTTTCTTGCAGGTTTTGGGAACCTCACCGTATAGGGGAGGTGCTGCCGAAATTTTGAATTGACGGTGTTATGTTTTATTCTTTGTAGGAGAGGAGAGGCTTTTCCACCGTCTTTCACTCGTCGCTTTGCGGGAGAGCAAGGTGAGACATCAAAAAACCCACATTTTCCATTTCTGTTTGTAGGTAACGCGTAACCTAGTTAGGCGTCTCCCGTTCGAAATAGATACAGTTGGAGATATGCCCGATGGTTGCATATCTATGATTGTATCTGTTTCGAATTGTCCACGTTTTTTGGACAGCCCGAGGATGCGTAGATGAGGCTATTTTCCATTGTCTATTCCTGTTCGAGACCGAGTTTCGGCCGCGCCTCCCTGTTGTTCTCCGGATACACAATCTCCCTACCAGGACGTGTATTTGGAGAACAGCGGGGAGGTGCTGCCGAAATTCCGTCTCGAACCGGAGTAGACCGTGGAAACTAGCCCCATCTACGCATCGTCGGGTGGGATTAGGACCTATCTTCACCTAAACTAGACATTATAGGCGTATCGTGTAGATGCCAATAAATTTTAAATTGCTCGCTCATATATATGTTAGAAGATGGATGACCGTGCGTGGATGTACACGGGCCGCCCCAGGAAGGGTTCCGAAACAAGTGAATGGGTTGAGAAGACCCTTGGTTTCTTGAAACAAGCATTTGCCAATGTCGAAAAAGGTGGAAAGACTTGGTGTCCCTGCAGCCGTTGCGGCAACACAAGAGAGCAGACAGAGGATGAGATGGGTTTGCATCTTGGTAACTATGGATTCAAGCGAGGCTATACCCGGTGGGTGTACCATGGTGAAGCTCATAGATCGAGGGAAGAGGTCTTAAGACAACGCGTCGATGATTGTGATGCTGATGGCGGGGTGGAGGACATGTTACAGGACTATCAAGAAGCCCAGTTCTGTGAACAACGTAGAGAAGAGGAGGAGCCAGAGGAGTCCGCAAAACGCTTCTACGACATGTTTGAAGCGTCGCAGAAACCTCTTCACGGGCATACCAGGGTTTCAAAACTGGATGCCATTGCACGTCTAATGGCCGTGAAGTCCCAGTTTAGCTTGAGTCGGAGCGCCTTTGATGTTATGTTGACAGTTGTTGCAAGCCTGCTTCCGGAAGGTCACATTCTGCCAATGAGCATGTATGAGGCACAGAAACTGCTTAGTGCACTTAAGATGCCATATGAGCAGATACATGCGTGCCCGAAAGGATGCGTCTTATTCAGGAAAGAGCATGCAGAAGCAAAATACTGTCCAAAGTGTGGGTCCTCTAGGTTCATGGAGGTAGACGCGGGTGATGGGCAAAAAAGGCAGCTCACGGTACCCGTGCAGATCGTAAGGTACCTTCCGTTCTTACCGAGGATCCAACGGCTGTACATGACCGAGGAATCCGCGAAACAGATGACATGGCACAAACATGGAGTTCGATACAAGGAAGATAAGCTTGTACATCCATCCGATGGTGAAGCATGGCATCGATTCGATAACATTCATCACATCAAAGCTCAGGAAGCTCGTAATGTACGTGTGGCCCTGGCAACAGATGGGTTCAATCCATATGGCATGGGGGCTGCCTCGTACAGTTGTTGGCCCGTGTTCGTTATACCCCTCAATCTCCCTCCAGGCGTCATCTTTCAACGACAAAACATTTTCTTGTCGTTGATAATTCCTGAAAACCCGGGAAATAATATGTATGTTTATATGGAGCCTCTAATTGATGATTTGGAACGTGCTTGGGAGGAAGGGGTATGGACATACGACAAAGCTACAAAGACAAACTTCAGAATGTATGTTTGGTACTTCTACTCTCTGCATGACATGCCGGCGTATGGTTGTTTCTGTGGCTGGGGCGTTCACTCAAAGTTTCCTTGCCCGGTATGCAAGCATCTTGTGAGGTGGATTTGGTTGAAAAAGGGTGGCAAGTTTTCTTCGTTCGACCAACACCGACAATTCCTCCCTCTTGACCATCCATTCAGAAAAGACAAAAAGAACTTTACGAAAGGTGTCCAGGTTCTCAACCCTCCACCGCAGTTCTTGACAGGTGCGCAGGTGAGTGCTATGTTAGATGGTCTCAAGGTCGATGAAAAAGACGGTGGTTTTGTGGGATATGGTGAGCTACATGCCTTCACTCAGATCTGTGGCTTGTATAGGCTTTCGTATATGAAAGACCTCCTTCTTCCACATAACATTGACCTAATGCACGTTGAACATGGCTTAGGCGTTCCACTTTTCGGAACAATCATGGACATTCTCGATAAGACAAGGGACAATGTCAAGGCAAGAGTCGATCAAGCTGAACTGTGCAATCGACCAAAGCTAGACATGACGCCTCCAGCATCCGGCAAGTCATGGAGAAAACCTAAGGCGGATTTCGTCCTGACGAGGCCCCAAAGGAAGGAAGTACTAGAATGGTTCAAAACGTTAATGTTTCCTGATGGGTACGCAGCGAATATGAGTAGGGGAGTGAACATGACTACTATGCGAATCAACGGGGTCAAGACTCATGATTACCACATATGGCTTCAGCGGCTTCTTCCTGTGATGGTTCGAGGCTATCTCCCTGATCATGTGTGGCAAGTGCTGGCAGAGTTGAGCTACTTCTTACGCCAGCTTTGTGCTAAGGAGATATCAACTTCCGTGATTGCAGACCTGGAAAAAATGGCGCCTGTGTTGCTCTGTAAGTTGAGAAGATATTTCCACCAGGCTTGTTCACTCCGATGGTGCATATGATTTTGCACCTTCCGTATGAGGTTCGGATGGGGGGGCCTGTGCAGAACCGTTGGTGCTACCCAATTGAGCGGTGTCAAAAGGTTCTTCGAACAAAATGTAAAAATAAATGCAAAATTGAAGCATCCATTGCAGAGGCACACGTTCTGGAGGAGGTGTCAAACTTCACAACAAAATACTATTCTGAGAACCTTCCGAGTGTCCATTTTCCACCACCTCGTTACAACGTTGACGAAAATGAATCGACCCTCAGCCTTTTCCAAGGGCAATACGGGCGCGGAGGTGAAGCGAGAAAAAAGAACTTGACATATACAGAGTGGCGCACGATCATGATGTATGTGCTGACCAACCTAACAGAAGTGGACATGTACATCAAGTAAGTTATGAATTCATTTCGTAATTAAACATCTAACCCATTTGTTCCACATCCAACCCACTTATTCCTCATTGCTACAGGGAATTTCTTGATGTATTCTGGCATGATGAAGTGCCTCCTACCGCACATGAAGTCGATACCCTTCTTTGCAACGGTGCAGGAAATGGATCGCCCGATTTCATTTCTTGGTTCAGTAGGAAGGTATTTAGCATTTTCTTAGTGTGACATTACAAGTTCCTCGTACGTGCTACTAATGTAGCTAACTATCCTGCTTGAACTTGCAGGCCCGAACCGAAGCGACAATGAATGCCGAGTTAAGACAGGTTGCCAAGGGCTGTCTTTATGCGGTCAAGTCATTTAAAAGCTATGATGTTAATGGGTACCGCTTTCACACAACAAGCTACGAGCAGAGTCGGCCTAATCGTAAAACCACTAACAATGGAGTTTTTACTCCTGGTGACGATGGGGTCGAATATTATGGAAGAGTTGAAGAAATATACGAACTTTCTTTTGGTGGTTGCAAGTCTCTCCCTCTTGTCGTATTCAAATGCCATTGGTTTGATCCTCAAGCAGTTAGACGGACCCCTAATCTTGGGCTAGTCGAAATTCGACAATCATCCGTCTATCCAGGAGATGATGTATATATTGTTGCTCAACATGCCACACAAGTTTATTATCTCTCATACCCGTGCCAAACCGACGACCGTCTCAAGGGTTGGGATGTTGTGTACAAGGTATCGCCACACGGCAAACTGCCGGTCCCAAACAATGAAGATTACAATGTAGACCCAAACACAAATCTTGACGGAGAGTTCTTCCAAGAAGATGGCCTAGAAGGGGGATTTGTGATAGACTTAACCGAAGAGATCGAAATGGAAGTAGAAAATGACACGATTGTTGAGGACGATGCTGGAGATGAGGTTTATAATGCGAACGACTTGAAACTACTTGAGCAATTACATTTAGACGATGATGACATCCCGCCTACAGAACACGTGCAAGATGAAATCGATTATAGTGATGATGAGGCAAACGATGCAGAAGAGATCGATTTCGATGATTATTTCTGATACATGTATGTCCCGTAGTAATTAATTTAATTTTTGCAATACTATCTTACTTTCTATTACATGTTACTTTCTATTACTATTTTGCATATATTTCGAAATGCTGATGGATTTAATCTTGTTAATTGCAGGTGATTGATCAAAGATGGTGGGCAAGGGTGGTGTGATGAGGACGGTCCAGTCGCTCTACCAAAAAGCGACTGGGAAGCGGAGCGCTGAGGGGTCTGGGAGCGGGAGGAGTCGGATGAAGTCTAGAGGCAGCAGAGGTGGCGGCAGGCGTCGAGGGAGGGGGTCGAGGGCACCGTCCCCCTCTCCTTCCGTGCACGAGTCGGAGGAGGAGGAGGAGGAGGAGGTGCGAGGGCAGGACGCCTCGGAGGAGGAGGTGCGAGGGCAGGACGCCTCGGAGGAGCCGCAGCAGCAGGAGGCCTCAGAGGAGGAGCACGAGGCCTCCGAGGACGGAGACGGGGGGGAGGACGGAGGCGGGGGGGAGGACGACGAGGAGGACGGGGAGGAGGACGGTGCGTCTGGGGACGTGCCGAAGGTGTGGGAGCGCGGTCCCGCACGACTCCCACCGCGACCGATCCCTTTTGAGAGACGCCCGTTGGTTCGACCCAAAGGAAAGAGGTAAATAACTTTAACTGTAAAGTCATTTGCTATGTTTAAAATCTCAATAAAAACTAATCATTGTCTTCATCACTTGGGCAGGGGCTGGGAGACGATCGTTCCGGGCGACCACAAGCGTCTTCCTGCCGGCATCCTCGGCCTTTTGTGCAAGGCGCACTTTCCTGGGATGGTGCCACTTCGAGACGGGGGGGAGGAGCCGGCCTTGACGTGGGCCCACTACAAACGCGTCCCTGACGTCCCAGACGAGGATGGGAGAGACTTTCGCACCGTGGCGGACCGGGTGGTTGGAGAGCTGTGGGTAAGTCTTGTTTGTATTGCATTGGTCAATTCATCTCGTTCATTTGATATTCTTCAAATAATGAAAGTATACATCGCGTGTATGTGCAGGATTTCTTCAGGGTCGAGCCGGAATACCGTGATCGGGCGGTGCGCTGGGCGTACGATGCATGTCCTAAACTCGTTACGGACATGCATCACGAGGCGCGCGTCCAGGCCGTGAGGAGCTACTACGCTAAGTTCCTTGGTACGAAGATTGACAAAAAGCAAGCTCGAACCATATGGCCGAGTGAAGAAGAATACGGGAAGGTAATTTGACATTCTCATGTTTTCTATACTTCATTAAGTACGTTTAATTTGATCTACTCATAGTTTCACAATAACTAACATTTAACTTTGGTCAAATGACGTGTAGGTGATTCCGTGGTGGTGCGCCACTCATAAGCCTTGCTGGGACTACTTTGTTGCGAGGTGGTGCGACCCCGAGTGGCAGAAGCAGCACGAAGCTTGCCGGGAGCGGCGTTTGAAGATGCCTGGTCCAGCACACCATCAAGGCAACCGTTCCCTTGACGACTACGCGGCTAGCTGGGTACGTGAATTCAATTCGTTGTTTGTAACACTTAATTTTCCATGATTTCTAATCATCTTTCTGTTTTCTTTGCAGTCGCAGGCGCATGACGGCCGAGAGTGTCCCCCGTTGATGGCTTGGGCATTGGCGCACAAGGGCAAGGCGTCGTCGAGCACGGTCGACTACAACCCGGAGGACGGGCCCGAGGCGTACAGCAACCCCACCGTGCACACTCGCCTCCGTCGGTACACGGAGATGGCTAGGGAGAAGCACGGGCCAGAGTGGAACCCGAGCACCGAGAACCTTGATGGAGAGATCATCATGAGGCTTGGTGGAGGTAAGAAGCATGGCCGGTATTGGATTGGAGACAGCACACTGGACACGGCCTCTACTCCCACCCTCTCTGAGATCCGAGCGAGGAGCTCGTCCTCAACCCCGCCCATACGCCCACGGCCGAGTGCTGCACAGCTTCAGTTTGAGCAATCACAGGTTATTTCTGTTCTACTCGTCGTTTCGTTGAGTTTGACATATGTTTGCTTTGCATTGTAACATTGGGATGACATATTGTAGACCCAGCTACGGGAGGAGATGGAGGCGAAGCTGCAGGAACAGGAGAAAAGGCACCGGGCAGAGATGCAGCGACAGCAGGAGGAGATGCAGCAGGAGATGCAGGAACGTGATGCAAGGATGCAGGCGGAGATGCAGCGGCAAATGCAGTTGATGCTTCAACAGTGGCACAACAATGGGATGCTACCGCCGCCACTACCTCTGCCTCCTATCGGCACTCCGAGTCCGACTCAAGGCACTCCCGTGAGTATTTCTAAATTCTTGTAGTTTCAATCCTCGTCCTGTCGACACTTCTAACTGAAAACTTGCGTTAATCATGTAATATCTTTTTTCTTGCAGAATATATCCGCTGGATCCAACAATCAGCCGGTTTCCCCTCCAGCTGCTTGGTCACCGTTCCCTCCTTATCCCCGTCCTCCTCCGATGTAGCTTGTAGTTGTATATGTACTTTAATTGCATGAACCAACTAGTTGTCGACGTGTTTGTGAACCATTTCATGAACTTGTGCTTGTGGACGTCAAGTTGAGCTATTTCTATGTGTATTTGGAGACAAATATGTGTTTGTGATGGATTTCAATGTGTTTGTGGTGATTTCAATGTGTTTGTGATGATATATATGTGTATGTGATGATGGTGAGCATGTATGTATGATTTGGTGTGATTTTGGTCCAGGTTGCATCGATTTTAGACAATTTATAGCGTTCTGCGAAATTTTTTTGCCGAGTGCCTCAGAAGTTTGCCGAGAGCCAAACCTGAGGCACTCGGCAAACTTACCATTGTTTGCCGAGTGCTTGTGCCTGGCACTCGGCAAACTGGCCATTGTTTGCCGAGTGCCAGGCTCAAGGCACTCGGCAAACAAGAAAGTTTGCCGAGCGCCTGGCACTCGGCAAACAAAAAAATTTGCCGAGTGCCAGACGTCATGGCACTCGGCAAACTTTTCTGACGCCGTTTTCCTGCCGTCACGTTACTTTTTTTTGCCGAGTGTCTTCCTGGCTCTCGGCAAAATCTTTGCCGAGTGCCCGACAGAAAACACTCGGCAAACTCGTCTTTGCCGAGAGCTGGCTGCCGAGTGGAGTTTGCCGAGTGTTACCCTCGGCAAACTATTTGCCGAGTGTAAACAAGGCTTTGCCGAGTGCCTCTGGCACTCGGCAAAGCATGGGTTTCCCGTAGTGATGGTTGTGCCGGCTTTGCCTGTGTTGTGGTGTCTCTGAAAAGACGACTATGTTGGCTGTGTCTGCGGCTGTCCATGAAACGTTTGGCAAAATGGCTTCTTCTGCAGCTTGTAATTATTTTTGGAACAAATATGTAAAAAGGACATGGCTTTCTCCTTCATCCTTTTTTTGGGTGCGGCTTCCTTCTTCCTCTTCTTTTTTTTTTTTTTTGAAGAAAAATCATCTGAGGAAACACCCCCTTTGGTTGAGATCACGTGAAGCTGCCAGAGAAGTCATTGGAAAAGCCGTACCAAAGAAACCCTAACAGTGGTACGGGACTTGTCTATGCGGCTACCGAGTAGCAATAAATGCGCACTCGGCCCAAGAACCCCCCCCCCCCAAGTGTCCCGCCACATGCTCCTCCATCCCCACCCGCACTTGAAGCTCATCAGTGTTGCCTAGGCTCCGGCCACCAACGTGGCCACCGGCGCACCTACCGCCTCACCGTGCCACCCCGTGTCCACCCACCGGCCTTCTTTCTCCTGCCACGCTAACTCGTTGGCTCCGATGCCCCCGTATTGGCTCCCCCATCGCCAACGACCACTAGTATGGCTGGCGGCATCCCCGCCGCCTGGTTGCCCACCCGCACCACCCTTCCTCCGTTCTTCTAGGTCAAGAGTTCAAGGACAAGCATATATGGGTACAAACCTACACACCCTAAAGGATTCTACAGCGCAAACACGACGGCAGCTTGCGGTGGCGGCGCAAAAGGTTGGGCGGCGTCAACTCCTGCTGGATGTTGAAGATGAAAGCACGACGGTTGTCTTCCAAACACACCAATCTCAAAGCTGGGTGCTGCATAGGTTTTGTGGTGCGGTACAATCCCGGACATCCTAGTGGCCCATACTATGACAAGACAATAAGTGCCTGTTCGTTTTCTTTAGTCCTAAAGTTTAGTCCAGAAAATCTTGCTATTTAAGAGTATTAAATAAAGTCTAATTACAAAACCTTTTTACAAATAGGTGCTAATTAACAAGACGAATATAACGAGCCTAATTAAGCTATGTTTTGCTATAGTAATGCTACAGTAACCATCGTCTAATCACGGCTTAATTACCGTCATTAGATTCGTCTCACAAAGTAGCCCAGGTTTCTGTAAAAAGTTTTGTAATTACACTTTATTTAATACCTTTAAATAGTAAGAATTTTGAACTAAACTTTAGTCCTAAACGAAACGAACACCCTCTAAGTTATCTTGCTAGTTTGAAAGTATTCATTTTTTTGCGACTTATTCGTTTAATTTTCTGTTTGGCTGAATATTGCATCAATCATTTGATGAGCATCTGAATTCAAGAACATTTTGACATTTACAAAGTTGTAAATCTCGTCCAAAGTCATAACTTTCATGTAATAGCATCATGCCTCTCAGAGTCGGAGCTTATCTTCAACGGTTATAAATCAAACTCTTCAATGTCACGAGCCGCCAGCGGCTTCCGTGAACTCCGTCACGCAATCCCTAATCCTTCGTTCCAAGCCACCACCACCAACGAGTTGCCATGCCAAGCCGCCGGGGCGGCGCGCGCACCGCCGTGAAAAGATCCCGGTTTTAGAAATTTACCATCGAAAGATTTTAGTTCACTTTAATACCAACGAAAGTTCCTCCGTTTAGAAATTTACCACTCCATGACATTTTCCATCAATCTCCATCATCTTCTCCGTTCAACCTCCAGCCCTCCTCCTGTTCTGAGCCTCTATCATCGCAGAAGCTCGCCGTAGGCGACTCGCGGCGTCCCCGTCTCCATCGGAGGCGGACTGGTTCGCATATCCCATCACTGGAGGCGAACTGGATCCCGGAGACGCGGCACCACGTCGCTCGAAGCAGAGAGGAAAATGGGCAGTGTAGTGCATACGACAGCCATACAAAGCTCTGCTCCACCAATGCTCCACGACAGCCAACCCCAAGTTCCGTGCCTGCAATTGAGCTTGCCAAAACCTGAATCGTTCTTCTCCATACTTTAATTGCGGTCTTGTGCATCCAAATCAAGTTCATCCGAATCCCAATGGAGCTCGCCTGCATCCCAATTAATCTCATCCGCTTTATGAAGAGTGAAGGACAAATCGATTTGTGTGGAGGCTGTCGCCATGGCTGGCTCACCTCAGCAACAGCAGGCCGCGCAAGCTTTTCAGGCGTGCGCGCGTGAGAGAGCGGCGGCCCGGCTCGAGTTCGCGGCGTGCGCGAGCGAGGGTACGGCCTGACTGAAGAAGCTCACGGCGCGCGGGAGCGAGCGCCACCTGGCTGGAGCACGCGGCGCGCGCAGGCGGTTGGCGACCTGGCGCGAGCTCTCGGGCAGGCAGCGCAGGAGCGTGGTGAGTGGTGACCAGCCGGAGCGCCAGAGGCTTCGGAGACGGGCAGGCAAGGCCAACGCGAGGCGAAAAATAAAGGAGATGACGCCGCCGTGAAATTGGATGGAAAACGTGATGGAGTGGTAAATTTCTAAACGGAGAAACTTTCGTTGGTATTAAAGTGAATTAAAATCTTTCAATGGTTAATTTTTAAAACAGAGATCTTTCGATGTCAAGAATCCAATTTTCCCTTCCAATAATCCATAGATCGATTAAACCCCTGGTTGGTTGTCTCGTTTCATGATCTTGTTCAGGGATACCTTTGGTTTCATTTGATTCGGAATATCTATTGTTTTTTACTTTGCCTTCAGTCTTTAATTTACTATCTTATAATTGTTGTTTATTGATTGCTATTAAAGCTGGATGTCTACAACTTTCATATTAGAATTTTTATTAATTAGAAAAAAGATAGTGACATATATACCTCAAAGAATCCTGTTGCATACGGGTGTCGCACAATATTCCTATATCGCGTCCGCACTTAAAGAGAGACAATAGCTCCAGATGGGCATGTGCTTTTGGGGTATTATATATTAACTTTAAAACCTCAACATATCTTTAACATATTCAGTATATAACATTACAAACTCTACACGTTGTAACGTAGTACACCTATTGAGCATTTTGACATGTCTTGCAGTGGCACCAAGTGCCACCACCGACTATATTTTGAATACCTAATACCAGAGACGGAGCTTGAACAGCAACTTAGGAGGGGCCAATGAAGAGGATTAACTACCTTTTTAATGCTATATTAGTATAAATACATCAGTTAATTAGTTTTATTGGTTTAAACAGCTAATTTGCTAGTGTTTAAGAAGTTTGTATAAAATTGTTGGGTGGGGGGTTGGTGGCAAGGCCGATTTCAGTTTGACTTAAGCTCCGTCGCTGCCTAATACCCCTTCCCACCCTCCCTCCTTTGTAGAGTTGGTCTAAGCCAAACTATCTCATACTTGATGAAAACATATATACTTATAGAATATCAACGTTTATGGCAACATATTAGTATTATCAGATTTCATCATGGATTATATTTTCAGAGTATAGCTATTTAGTGACTTAAACATTGGTCTCTTTCTCCATAGAATAAATCAAACTCAAATTTGTTTGACGATGACCGCATCTAGAAAGACACTAACTTTAATACAAAATATGGTACCACTTGTACTACTATCAAAGCTATAATTTTGGTGAACATACACCAAGTATGGAATAAAGCTCAATCAAAGCTATAATTTTGGCGAACACTCAGTATGGAAAAATCTCAATCACATTTACATTGTTACCTTCAAACAATAACAGTGTAGCTTGAGTAAGAGTAACCTAAATTTAGCTGAAGTACTGAGACTAGTACAATATCGACACCATCAGCTTGTTATTGACAATATATCTAATTGTAGTCTCCTGGAACTTTTGGATAGTTTAGACTTCATAAATTTGGGCATGTATTAGAATATTAATACTTCTTTGTCCTTCATTGGCTGAATTAAGCTAATTGCAAATTATTCGCCAGATTTGTTTTTGAACATTCAATTGTGACGAGCAACTGCTACTTAGTGAGCATTGGCATTCTCAGAGAGTAATGTTAGGTCACATTCTGCATTGTTCAACATGCCAGATGTGACAATAAACTGAACATTGTTCTGCAGTAAACGTCAACCTATTTAAACTAGGTTCTTTACTGGAAGTTTCTTTACAGCCAACATTGTCACAGTAAACTAAGCAACATTGTCACAGTAAACATCAACCTATTTAAACTAAGCAACTTTTATTTCGATCATTCTGATGCCATTGTTCCTTTTCCACAGGGCCCCGTGTTTGAAGAGTCTTCGCCTCATTTCGTGCGATGGTGTCACAGACGAAGGACTTATAGAGGCAGTGAAGGAGCTTCCCTACCTTGAGGAGCTTGAAATCTTGCTATGTAACAATATCGGAGATTCCATGGTTTACGGGGTTTTTGGCACAGTATGCCCACAGCTGAAGCACTTCAGCATGATAAAGCCACCTTCCAATTGCAGGAGGTGGACTAATTATCATCAGGAGGTTGAAGGAATTGCAAGCATGCGTGGATTATGCTCCCTGCATCTTTTTGGCAACCCACTCACCAATGCGGGCCTGGAAACCATATTGGACAACTGCCTCAAGCTGGAGTCCCTCGATATGCGGCGCTGCTTTAACGTAAACATGGACGAGACCCTGCGTGCAAAGTGTAGCAGGATCAAGACACTCAGGCTTCCCTTTGACCCAACTGATGACTCTGACTTTCAAGTTGGAAGACCCAGAACACCTGTAGCTGTAACCCCTACGTGGTCTTCTGATAGACATTCTTTTTGCTCTCTTTGTTTCTGCAATGACAATTCTGACGATGATGCCTCTGCGGACTCTGATTTCTGTTGTGCGCCATCCCGCTATGAGGAAGACCTTGACAAGTATGATAGCGTGCTTCCATATAGCATGCGCACATTCCTGAAATGAAAGTCATCGTCATGTTTCTTTGGGTTCCATCCATTGAAATACCTGGATGATGGTGCATTCTCTGATGATGCGCTCATATTGTTGTTGCTTCTACAACATGGTAGAATCTGTTAATTGTCTCGATTCCATGTTTGTCAGTTAAATCTGTTAGTAGATTGAAATAGTAATCTAATTCAACTTCTTTTTTCACTGCATCCACTTAATTTCAAGCAAGTCAAAATAAAAAAAAAAATTGAATTCTCAACTTTGCAATAATTTGATTATTTTTTAATATAATTTAGTATCAGAAGAATATCTATTTAAAAGTTCTTCGGTGGAGCTTTTTCTCAAAAGTTGCATGCATCTCAAGGTGAATCGGAGCAGTGAAGTGCTTTTAGCTGATGCCTGCCGGACGTTGAATTTCCCAAAGCCTAGAGACTCACGGTTGCATCACAGAAGTCATTCCTAAGCTTAGATCAAATTGCCCTCAAAAAAAAAAAAGCTTAGATCAAATGTATAAGCCCAGATGAGCACGTGCACAAAACAAAACTATAAAACTAGAGACATGCTGGCAACACAAGGTTCGGTTGTGGACACTTTGCATGCAGTGGACGACACACAACAGCTAGCCAAACCTTGACATCAGTGAGTAACCCAGTATCAACATAGTACACACCGCATGAAAGGCCATCATTAGTTCAAAGACCAACAAGCATTTTCGATATCATTAGAAATAATAGAGGAAAATACACCTATATAATTGTGTTCTTATGACATTCAAAAAAAAATTGTGTTATTATGGAAATATAATTAAACAAGGACCATAGCAAGCAATATTATCCCAGCTCGTGTAATCCCGGATTTTTCTCACTCCTCATAATCATCCTCTGATTCAGAGTACCCAACATAATCATAGTAGCATTCATCGGAGGGTTTTGATCTAGTGGGAAGAGCCAGATTTTTCACCCTTGCACATTTCACCCGTAGCTCTTTATTGATATCTTTTTTATTGAAATAGCCTGTAATGTACAGAGATTCCAGTAGTGGGCAACTGTCAAGGATGCTGTTTAGACCCCTAGCTGTGAGGTCACACTCATACAACTCTAAGGTCCGTAACTCATGCATCACTGGAATCTCTCCATCAATTGGCTCCTTGTTGAACTCATCCTCATTGCACTCAAGATCACAGCGGCTAGCATACATCAGCACGAGTTTCTTGAGATTAGGACAAGCCGCAATCAGTTCTCTGGTGCCTTCATCGTAGCCTCTGAACTCATTAATATCAAGGGTTTTCAAAGAAGGTGCTCTGCATGACACAACATCTTAATAAAATTAGATAATATATGTACTCGGTAATGTGGATGATAGTATAATGTCTTACATAACAAAAATGTTTGTCACTAACAACATAATATTGATACAATAAATTACATTTTTGCCACATTCTATTTTGGTTGGCGCTATACCATGTTACATTGCATAACTAATATGTGGCAGATGTGCTCAAAAAATCAAGAGACGATCAAAGGACTTTGATTGAGATTTGTTTAAACAAAGGGCAATGTACGAATCTTGCTACGCCTAACTCGCTCTGACGCATCACTCTGGTTAAAACAGACCATGCATCTTGTTTACTGTGTAAAGGGAAAAATCTGTAATTCCAAAACTGAGAGCAGAATTTCAAGTGGACAATGACCTATATGATCCGTGTTATATCTTCAAGAATCCCTAATTCCCAAATAAGACATATATGGGCCCCGAAAGATGACAATGTTTTAGGTCATGACGAGATTATTGATCAAATTCCTTTCGTGTCCTAGTTTATTGTCATGTCAATACAGTAACGAGAAGAGAGAAAAAATTACGCCCCTCAACGGTACAGGGGCAGATTAAGATTGCTCGTTGAAAACCATGTCAATTATCAGCAATAGAACTTGACGACAGGAATCAGAATACCTTTCGACGAGATAGGGCATAAACTCATAGTTGAGGTACCCCTCGAACGCTTCGCACTGCCCTTGGGCACGGGCCAGAGAGAGACGCGCCAACGCCATCTCGGCAGCAACACTGATGTGGCAGCGCTGCATGATCTCGTCGATGGTGCGCCAGCCGATGCAGCGCCACAGGGAGGGCTCCTCGAGCGCGACGCGCCGCCAGGCTGTGCAGGCGTGCTCGGCGCCTAGCATGATCTCGGTCGGCCCCAGCTTGAGGAAGACGACGAAGAGGACGTCCCGGGGCAGCGCCGCCCAGTCCCTTACCGTTGATATTGGTTTCATGCGCTTGCGCTGTGTGGAAAGGGCAACGATCGCTAGCTGGAGCCTAGGACTTTTTGCTTACTACGAACATTGGACGGTACAAAATGGGAATGGAGTCTAACTATATATATAACTGTGCTATTTGGAGATCGATAGCTAAGAGTCAAAAACTAACACGGTGAGACAGGGATTTTTTTTTTTTTTTTTTTTGAGAGAGACCACGGTGACAGGGATTTCGACTTGGACTCAAGTGCACGAGATCAAAGGATCTTTTTCCATTTTTTTTTAAGATGCCCAAAAGCATCTTAAACCTCACTTATAGTAATAAAAACAAGACACGATATAGAAAAGACAAAGGCAAAAAAGATAATTACAATCAAAATTGACGAAGGTCTTTTCCTCCACCTAAGCCATCGTAACCATGAAGATCTGAACAAACCCCAATCACACATAGGCTTTTGAAGACCGGAGTAGTCGTCCACCCCGTAGAACGGATCTTTGCTATGCCCCAAGTCTGATCCAGAAGCATTTTCGACATCCTTAGAAATAATAGAAGAAAATACAACTATATATAATTGTGTTCTTTATGGAAAGATAATTAAACAAGGACCATAGCAAGCAATCTTATCTCGGCTCGTGCCGCCCCATATATTTTTCTTACTCCTCATAATCCTCCTCTGAATCAGAGTATCCAACATACTCACAGTAGCATTCATAGGAGGGTTTTGATCTAGTAGGAAGAGTCAGCTTTTTCACCCGTGCACATTTCACCCGGAGCTCTTCATCGATATCATGTTTATTGAAATAGCCTGCAATGCACAGAGATTCCAGTAATTGGCAACTGTCAAGGATGCTGTTTAGACCCCTGCCTGTGAGGTCACACTCATACAATTCTAAGGTCCGTAACTCATGCATCACTCGAATCTCTCCATTAATTGGCTCCTTGCTGAACTCATCTTCATTGTACTCAAGTTCACAGGGGCCGGCAAACATCAACACGAGTTTCTTGAGATTAGGACAAGCTTGGCAGACAGAAGGAAACATGTTGACATCTTCAATTTCACATTTGAAGTAAATTTGAAGATCCTCGAGCATAGGGAGCTTCTCGAAGGCCGCGATCAGTTCTTCAGTGAATTCATCGTAGCCTCTGAACTCATTAATATCAAGGGTTTTCAATGAAGGTGCTCTGCATGACACAACATCTTAATAAAATTACATGATACATGTACTCGGTAATGTTGACGACAGTAATGTTACGTAACAAAAATTTTGTCACAAGCACTCAATCAAAGGGATACATAATATTAAGCTGGATTGCTCAGTAAAAACCATGTCAATTATGTATCAGCACAAAATAGAAATTGACGACAGGAATCAGAATACCTTTCGACGAGATAGGGCAGAAACTCATAGTTGAGGTGCCCCCGGAATGCTTCACACTGCCCTGCGGCACGGACCAGATCGCCCCAAAGCCATCTCGGTAGCCTCACCGATGTGGCGCTGTATGATCTCGTCGATGGTGCGCCAGCCGATGCGCCGCCACAGGGCGGGCTCCTCGAGCGCGACGCGCCGCCATGCTCTGCAGACGTGCTCGGCGCCGAGCATGATCTCGCTCGGTCCCAGCTTGAGGAAGACGACGCAGAGGACGTCCCGGGGCAGCGCCGCTCAGTCCCTCACCGTCGACGAGGTTGGTTTCATGCGCTTGCGCTGTGGGTAGGTCATCGCTGGAGCCTAGGCTGGCTTGCTTGGTACAGTACGGTAGTACAAACTGGGAAGGGAGGCCAAGTCTATATGGCAGTACTGATATATATGGAGATAGATATCCGAGTCAGAAACTAACACGGTGACAGGGATTTCGACTTGGACTCCGGTGCACGAGCTCAAGGATCTTTTTCCAGTTTGAGAACTTAACATGCTCTGACATCACAACAAGGTCAGTCGATCGGATAGAGAACTAATAAGCACCCTTTCCTAACGATGACACAGAAAAAGACGGCGACGTTCTTCACGGCCCCGAACTGAGTCAACGAACAGGGTCTGGTGGTTCTTGCCTGCTTAGTGTATCTCCTGAGGTGCTGGTCGACTCCACCACCATGTCCTTGTGACGAGCACTACTTCCTGTTATTGCTGACGCCCGCATGATCTCACGAGGCCCCAAGCTGGAGGAAGAAAGTGAATAGCACATCGCGGGGCAACATCGTCCAGTCCCTAGCCTCCGGCGCCGCAGAATAATCTGGGTTTGTAGTTACAAACAAAGGAAGAATTGCCCTCCCTCCCCCGCTCCAATATTCCTTCTTTTTTTAATAGAGTTAGCAGTTGTCTCTAACTATTGGGGACGCTCTAAGAAATAGGGCATCAATTCTTCCTTTGTTTGTAGCTACAAATGAGAGGAGTTTAGGGGTTATAAAAAGTTGGATGTTGTTTTGGAGCCTTGTTGGTGATAGTTTTTTTACTTGAACCCCAATAATTTAATTTAAGGGAGTTTTATGGGCTCTCTTGGAGATGATCTAATGAGTGGGTAATGATAGACTATTAGTGATAGACTATAGATTGGTAAAGTTAACGACATGTCATCAATCGGTATAGTTATCTATTTGCCAAGTGAACTATAGGTCGGTAAACGTCTCGATGAATAGTGTTAGATAGCGTGTCATTAAATATATCAGTTTACATCAGCTGATAGGTTGGGAAAAAGAAAACATCAAACCATAGGCCGGGAATTGAACAAGGAGAGAGAGTGAAAAATCAACGCGTGTAGTTCAATATAGAAGATTCGGTAGGGTACGAGTTTTTTTCTTTTTTGAGAAAAGGGTTGGATTTTTTATTTTGAGAAAAGGGTTATATTAAAGGATACCCTGAAATATAATAAAATTACATTGAAGTCCACTGAAGGAGCTTGTCGCCATGCATCTTCGCCGCTCGAACTCGCCTCAGCTCAGCGCTACTCCATTCTCGGCGATGAAGAAGAACATCATGGAGGAAGCTTGAAGCCAAATCCCATAACTGTGTTCTTTAATCAAAGATAAACGAGGGCCCTAGCAAACAATATTATCCCAGCTTGGGTAATCTCATATTTTTCCCACGCCTTTGTTAATCCTCTGAATTATAGTATCTAACATAATGATAATAGCATCGATCCGATGGTTTTAATCTTGTAGGAAGAGTCAGCGTTTTCAGCCCAGCACATTTCACCCGTGTAATACCCTACTTTCCAGAGCCAAAAGAAAAAGGAAAAGAAGAAAAACAAATAAGTAAATAAAGATCAAAAAGAGACAAAAATCACTCCAAATTTGAACCTTTTCTAAACCCTTACCTTCCATGAATTTTTTCCAAAATAAAATTTCACTAAATAATTGAACCTAGTTTGAATTTGGAATTTTTGGAAAATAAAATATGTGCTCAAGTGCTTGTGTTCATTTAAAAGTTCACTAAAATTTGAAATTTTCGAATTTACAACAAATTAAATAAATTTGTTCTAGTTTGAGCTAAGGCACATCCAATTTTCAAAAAGTTTGAATTTTAAAACCTGCACAATCTTCACCAAATGCATTTCTGTGATTTATTGGATTTGTTTTGAGTATGTGATCAAACCTTGTTTTTGTTTGAATTTGAAATCTCTTCAAATTCAAATTCCAGGAAAAGTTAGACCTTTTTCTTTTCCTAAACCATTTCGGGCCGAAACCCTTTCTCCTGGCCCAGCCCATTCCCTTTTTCTTTTCTTTTTCCCTATCTTTCCCTGGGCCGCTTCCTTCCTTCCGGCCCAGCAGCGGCCTGCTCCAGCCCGCGCCCTCCTCCTCCCGCCGACAGGTGGGCCCCACCTGTCGGGTTTCTTCCCCACGCGGCGCGCCGCCGCGCCCGGGCCCCGGCCGTCGACCCGTCCCCGCCGCATCCGCCGACCGGCTGCCGCGAGACCCGCCACCACCTCACTGTGCGCCACCGCCTCACCTCGCCCATAAATGGCCGCGCCCCGCTCCTCTCTCCCGAGCTCACTCTCTTCTCTCCCTCTCTCTCTCCTCTCTCTTCCCGAACTCCGGCGACCTCGCCCGTCGCCTCCGGCTAGCTCCTCTTCCTCCCCTCTCCCCTCGAGCTCCTCCCCGCTCAAGCTCGCGCTCACTCCCTCTCTCTCGCGCCGAGCCCGAGCCCAAGCTAGGGTTCCGGCCGTCTCCGGCGACCTCGCCCTCCCGGCCACCTCTGCCTCAACCGAGCGCATGGTGAGCATCCTCGCACCACACCCTCTCTCCTCCGCCCCTCTTCTCTCCTCCTCCCCTTCGCGCAAGCGCTGCACCAAGCGCCGCCGCTCCGCCGCCATCTTCTCCGGTGCCGACGAGCTCTCCGGCCGCGCCCGGCCGAGCCGAGGCGCGCAACGCCTTCACCACGTCCCCGCGCGCCCGCGCAGCCACACGCGCGCACGTAGGTGCCGTCGTTCCTTCTTTCCCCTTGCGCGCCACCGCCACCATTCACTCCGGCCACCCCTCGCCGTCCCTCCGTCGATCCCCGACGTCAACGCGCTGGTCCATCAGCTGCGCCATCGCGCGGTGAACTCGGGCGTCCTTTCCCCGTCACTCCTCCCCCCTTCCAGCCGCCGCCGACGACCTCCCCGGCGAGACCCCGCCGCGGGCCGCCTCCCGGTCCACCGTGGACCGGTGGACCACCGCCCACCCCCGGTCCACGGGCCCCATGGACCGAGTCCACGGAGTTTTCGGTTTAAAATAAACCTTTTCCCTTAATGACGTCAGCATTGCGCAATAAATAATTTCCAATACAAAAATAATTCTCAGAAATCCAGAAAATCCCCGGGCCCTGTACATTTTGCAGATAAGCCCCTGACCTTTTCAATAATCTGGTTTAAGCCCTGCATTTTTACAGAAAAGTACCTAAACTTTTCTGTAATTATGTTTTAACCCCTGACTTTTTACATCCAGACCCCTAAACTTTTCCATAATTACAGATAGGTCCCTAGACTTATTCTGTAATCACACTTAAGCCCTCAAAGACCTTTTTATAATTACAAATCAGCCCTCCAATCTTCAAAACGCCCATATCTTTTTAATCCGAACTCCGTTTTGGGTGATTTTTGCGCCCACGGGTTCGTGGAGTCGCGAAGTACCTCATGGTACTATCCATGGAACCCCACACTAGGTTTAGAAATCTTTACCTCCTAATATATCCCTCACTCCTTATATCTTTTCTCAGCAGATCATGCAATGATCACTCACGTCGCAAATATCTGCGCATGTAAACCTAACCCATCCTGTGATGCTATTCCGCCTAATATCACCCGCACCCCTCACTTATTATATCGATTCCGAGCAGATCATGCGATGATTGATCTCAAATGTCTCGAGTACTTGTTCACCCTAACCTAACTGACCCACACGATACTATTCTGCCTAATATCTTCTTATCACAACACACACCCCACTTCACCTCTGAATGACCTATTCATTCTTTTGCTCGCTAGCATTAAACCTAGCGATCATTCGTACCATTCCATTTCCAACCTAGTACCCTTGCCTTATCACAAACGTAATCTTGAACCTAATCCAAATCAACCCTCGCTCGATCGAACCTAACCTAGTACCCTCGCCCGACTCCTTCTGATCCTTTGTCCTGCTCTTATAATTGATCTTTTATTGGATCTTACTGGAGTTATCTGGTATTTTAATTGCCAGTTGCCTTTAATTGAATTTGGCATTTTATTTGCAGTCATGCATTCATATCACGCATAATCACTTACACACGCTGCATATACCTTCGCCTGCATTCATGCATGTTCTTTTTAAATGAAATAATATAGAAGCTTGCATATTAGATATGCACGCAATCACCATCAATGAAGCGCATGCATCTCATCACCTTCACCCCAAGACGTTCACCCAATGAAGACCATATGCATAACCACACGCCCATGTTCATATATCAGAGAAAATAGATAACTAATAACCTGTCTAGGTGAATATGGCCCTTACAAGGCCAGGAATATCACCTAGGGCATGTAACCTGACCTGCATCAAATATGCTGCATCATACATAAATCATGCCTCTCCTTCTTCATCGAGTTTCTTTAGATCTTATTTGGCTTTTCTTGGTTCTTTATTTCTTTTGTTCTTTTATTTCTTTTGCGGTAGTTTATACGTACTGTTTTATGCGCTAGTTTACGCGAGAGTCGAGGAAGAGCCGGAAGAATTCGAAGAGCTGCTGAGGACTTGAAGCGCGAAGACCAACCCAGAGATACAAGCTCCAAGTACGAAGAGCAACTCAGAGAATCAAGCCTCGAGTCAGAGTTTAAAGATTAGGAAAGCGATTTGCAGGCAAGCCCTAACTCCCATTGATCATGTTGATCCTATGTTTGCAAACAATCCCACATAGAGCTTGAGTTCAAATAAAACATGCATGGTATTTAAAGATGATTTAAATGCTTAGAATGACCTAAGTACTTGTTGATTGCCATTCCTTGATGTTGCTTATCCTAAATCCCTTGATAAACCTAGGAATCCACCATCATTAATCTTTAATGATGAGATGGATCAATATGCCGCTTAGGATTCATTCACCGTGTACTTAATAACTTGACACACATGCTTTTGTGAAAATGTGTGCGTGATTGGTGTTGTGTACGTAAAGTGAAAATGGGTGGGAGTAGTAAGTGCAACCCTTAGTGAGGGTATGTTTTAGACGGGTGCAAGCGGGGTAGTCCTCAGTGGGGAGGCTATCTCTGGGACGCTACTCCTCGCAGGAGGGTAGCTATTGAAGATGCTTGCATCGGTCGTATAAGGACCGGTTCTTGTGCCGCCTGGCCTAGCAGCAGTGCAACCACGAGGCCCTATTATGGGTAGGGTTTGGAACCACACCCTACCAGTGATCGCCCGGTACCACCAGGAGGCAGGGAGTTGCAACCAGAAGCCAGGAGAGGATCTTGACGAGGTTGGCGTCGGGTCTGGCAAGTGAAAGTTGATGGCCATGATATTTATATTGATGTGAAGCCCCTGGTCGCTGATTTTCCGGGGTGGTACCGAGGTGACACTGGGCAGGTACGGGACCATTAGTATCCAGTTTCCGAACCAGTGCACTGGGGAGGACTGGGTACCCTTGTGGGGAAAGTGTACAACCTCTGCAGAGTGTAAGAATCTATCCGGATAGCCGTGTTCCACGGTATTGGACAGTGCGAAAGCCATGGCCACACTTGATTAGACTCTTGGCGTGAGTACTCCTTGGCGTGTTTTCGGAATACACCGGTTTGGAGCCGTGCGCTGGTTTCCGGCCAGCATAAAATTTGGGAACTGGCGGGAATGGACGCATCTCCCCCAGGGCCAAACAACCCCACTATACTTAATCAACAATACCTGACTTAGTTTGCGACCTGGTTTTGTTTTCAAAACCAACCCTTGCATAAAAATTGGCTTTCCGCCGATACACTGAACCATCAGCCTCATCCTTGATTACCTCCCTGCATATAACTTACCCCTTGTGTTAGGGTTTGCTGAGTACCTTATGTACTCACGGTTTGCTCTTAACGTTTTTAGTGAGAGAAGCTTTCGTAAGAGACGACGGCGATTGGTTTTCGTTCTCCACTCAAGTCTGCCTGTAGGCTTGGGCCGTGTTTCCGCTGATTGTCTGCATCACCATTAGTCGGTCGGACGGACTTGGATAGTTCAGTATCCTTGTCGAACCGCCATTAAAGGTGATATCTCAGGTATTATAATATTTACCTATACGAAGTATGCTTTCGATTACCATATCTGTGTTCTTGTGCGTATCAGCTACTGATCTAGGGACTGATACATGGTGCACAACATGCTCCAAGAATTGGGGTATGACAACCCGATATCGATATGACGTTTATTGAAGTAGCCTGTAATGTGCAGAGATTCCAGTAGTGGGCAACTGTCAAGGATGCTGATTAGACCATAACCTGTGAGGTCACACTCGTACAGCTCTAAGGTGCGTAACTCGTGCATCACTGGAATTTCTCCATCAATTGGCTCCTTGTCATAATCATCCTCGTTGCATTCAAGGTCACAAGGGCCAGCATACATCAGCACCAGTTTCTTGAGACTAGGACAAGCTTGGCAGACGGAACGAAGCATCTTGACATCAGGATTAATTACATATGTGAAGTAGATTTCAAGATTCTCAAGCATAGGGAGCTTTTGGAGGGTCATAATCAGTTCTTCGGTGCCTTCGTAGTCTCCGAACTCTTCAATGTCAAGGTTTTTCAAAGAAGTTACTGGATGAAACATCGTGTCATCAATTACACAGTACCCATAATAAAAAAATTATGCCCCTCAACGGTACCAAGTCAGAGATTAAGATTGCACACTCAAAATCATGTCAGTTATCCGTAATAGAATAGTATTGACGAGAGGAATCGAATCAAATATATACCTTTCGACGAGATAGGGCAGATCCTCATAGCTGAGGCGCCCCTTGAACGATTCGCACTGCCCCGCGGCACGGGCCAGAGCGACTCGCCCCAACGCCATCTCGGCAGCAGCACCGATGTCAATGTGGCGTTGTAGGAGCTCGTCGATGGTGCGCCAGCCGATGTGCCGATACAGGTCGGGGTCCTCGAGGGCGACGCGGCGCCAGGCCGTGCAGGCGAGCTCGGGGCCCAGCATGATCTCGCGCTGCCCCAGCTTGTGAAAGATTATCAACAGAATGTCCCCGGGCAGCGCTGCCCAGTCGCTCGCAAAGACTCCAGCCGTGGAGTCCGGCGAGGTTGGTTTCATGCGCTTGCGTTGGGAGGAAGCCATCGCTGGAACTAGGGCTAGCTTACGAACATTGGCCAGGTATGACTCTGCTTTGGAGATACATAGGAAAGAGTCACAAACTAAAAAGGTCACAGGGAATTCCCTTCGGTGTGCATATAATTTCCAGGACTTGGACTCGGATGCACGAGATTAACTGGTCAAGGATCTTTCCAGCTTAAAGAGCTTGACACGCTGTGACATCTCAACAAGTTCGGTCGGTCGATCGGATACAGAACTAGTATAACTTTCCTGGTGGTACTGTGGCAGCCCAGTTTGGCCCAACGACTAGGGCCACTCCATGGGCCAATAGCCTCGATATATTGCGGAGATTTTCCTGGACTTACAAGATTTGCCGGCCCAAGCGACTACAATGTGATTGTAGCCAATTATCCTATCACCTTTGATGGGGAGAAATAGAAAAGCCGAAATAGCTAGTCCTTAGCAAAAAATTAAATTGTTATGTGCACTTATTATGTTCAGTTGTTTTCTTTTCCTGGCCACCTCGCCTACAAAGGGATCACCGTGTTGCACTTGTTTTTGGTCTATGATGGTAGATTGCTGTAGAGACAATTTGCTAGAGAAATCATTTAAAAAAATTCCTAAGATAATCTTGGAGCCGAGTCAAACTACAAAAGATATTTTGGCCAAAAAAAGGGCGAGAGAAAAATCAAGGAGCAGCACCCAGGAAAGGGAACGAGATTGTCAGTGGGTTACTACCCTGGGAAAAGACCGGGAACCTGCAGGTATTGAGTCTAGCTTCCAAACGTTCCCTCAGGGTATAACAATATTACGAGCATGCTGATATTTCAACTTTAGACAACAGGTCCATAAACAAAACGTGCCAGTACAGCACAACGCTGAGAACAACAAGCATGTTTAGGGAACAACAAATATACAACCGGTTGTTTACAAAAAAACTGTAACGACAAAAGTCTTACATGAAGAACGTAATTTTTTATGTGAATCATATGTTACCGTGGCAAACTCATTGAACATAAGAATTCCTCCTCCATGCTGCGTCTCCTGCTTAAATTCTCTCTAGCATTGACATTGTTCTGTTCAAATGAGGGATTGTCTAGCATTGGCATACCCCCATCAGTTCCTGCAGTGTTTATTTCAACACCGTGTAACACAGATTGCAATGCTTCAAGTCTTGTTTCTACTTGCCTCATTGTTGGTCTATCTTCACCATGTAAGCTTAAGCACATCACTGCCATTGCCGCTACTTCTTTGGCTTCTTCTTCTGCCCCTTCCTCAACGACCTGTGGGTCTAGTATCTCCGAGACTTTGTCTTGGTTCACCAGCAAGATGAATTCTGCAGTTAAGCTGGCTCCTTCTGATGATAAGCGGGCAAATGGTTTCTTCCTTGTTAAAAGCTCAACAAGTACTACACCAAAGCTATATACATCACTTTTCTCCGTGAGTCGCCAAGTGTGGTAGTACTCTGGATCTAAATACCCAAAAGTTCCTTGGACAGCAGTGTTTGCTCCACTTTGATCAATGGGGATACCTCGAGATGTTCCAAAATCTGATACTTTTGCTGTGAGTTGTTCATCAAGTAGGATATTGGCAGACTTGATATCTCGATGTACTATTGACATTGTAGCCGCAGAGTGCAGATAAGAAAGAGATCTTGCTGTTTCAAGGGCTATTCTCACTCTCTCCTTCCATGATAAAGATACTGGAGTATCAACATGGAGATGATCAGAAAGAGTTCCGTTGGAAATGAACTCGTAGACCAACAATGGAACTTCTGTCTCAAGACAGCATCCGAAAAGCTTCACCACATTTCTGTGGTTCAATTGAGAAAGGATGGCGACCTCATTAATGAAATCATCTATCTCTCTCCTAATGACAATTTTGGACTTCTTGATGGCAACAACACGTTGATCTGACAAAATACCTTTATAGACGGTGCCGTGGCCTCCACCCCCAAGCTTTCGAGCCTCATCAAACTTATTTGTTGCCTTCTCAAGTTCTTCTAGGGGGAATATCATCCTTTCTGCAATATCCTTGTCCACAAGCTGTTTTAGCAACAAACCTCGATTTTGCTTGAAGAAGAATTTCCTCGACTTCCTAACTTTCCAAACTTTAAGCTTTCTTCTTACAAGCAGAGCACCAATGAGTACTAGTGCAACAGATATGCCGCTGCATATTCCTATCACAACAACAAATCCTGTAAAAATATTTTAATATTATTTTGACACATCGCTATGATAATTAAAATAAGCTATTGGGGAGAAATTCTCAAAGCAGTGCTGATGTCCTGAGAATTTTAGTTTGGAGCTAATTGCTAGTTACCTGGAAATCTCTTTCTTGTTGAAGTTGAAGCACACCCATTTGGTCGACGAGGGTCACCTGAAGTGCCACGAGGGCAGGTACAGTTATATGATCCGATCAAATTAATGCATTGGCCAAAGCATGAGTATTGTCCTGGATTTGCACACTCGTCGATATCTGTATTTAGTGAGTGGTATAATGAGCATTAGGAAGCTAAGATAAGCATTTCAAAGTATTGGACGTGACAATGAAACATGATCCAAATACTCTCAATAATAATTTCTATGTGCAGGAAACAACATCTATGTGGATGCAGTTGCTTACCTTGGCATCCTTGTCGTACGTAAGGGTTGCCTTGGTACCCGCTCTGGCACTTGCATGTGTAACCTGATAATGTAGAGTTGGAGTCATGGCACTGGCTGTTGTCGCTGAGGCAACCGTTGCCAGTAGAATTACGATCTCGAGCGCATGACGAGTTACTGAACACCCAATCCATGACCGTCCTGACTTCAATCCCAGGTACGGCTCGGCGCACCTCGAGGTTGGAGGGGTGAGACGCGACCGCCTTCTGCAACGCCATGACGTTTTTTTCCTCACTCCACCAGTGCGAGTCAACCACGATCAAGCTCAAGCTCTTTGTATTGTTTTCAATCGTGCTGAACCGAATATTAAACTCACTGGAGTTATCAGGTAACGACTGTGAGATACAGCAACTGACTCCGGAGCATGTGCCATCATCGGTGGATATTTCTTCGGTAGTGGCGGTGCTATTTCCAACTGAAAAGATCAAACTCAAAACAATCCCGCAACCCAGAACGGCGATGTTATTTGCCTCAGACGACACCGCATAGAGGCTGGCATCGAGAGTATTCGTCCATACCTCTTGATTGAAGCTGCCGCTAAAAGGAACCAGGTTAAGGACGCCGCTTTCGATGTGCATCGTGCCTTCTTGAACGCCTATGTCCAGCACCTGGACACCCGTGTTGTCGAGGAAGAGCTTCGGGGGATTATATGTCTTGTTGCACATCATCTTGAAGCCGTCTCGGTAGCACCCGGCACTGATGCCGAATGGGTAGGGTATGCTTATGTTGCCACACTGGTTGCTAGGGCAGCTGGGCGGCGATGGAGCTACGGTATCGGCAAGCAGCACGGCCACGGCTGCTAGAAGCTGCAACAGCAGCAACAGCAGCGTGTCTATGGAGAATACAGCCATTGTTGCTGGGCAAATGAAATGGACTGATCAATTCGTCGGTAAGGCTCATGCTCCTGTTGTAGCAGATATATACATATAAAAAGTAGAAGAAAGAAAGACTTGTACCGATCGACCCACCCACCAACATGCAAGAGTCTTCGTTGCTTGCCAATTACGATTTGTTCTTGTGCGCGTTAGACTTAATTGATATGTGTGATTTTGATGTTACCTCTTTCCGTGCACCACTCCAGTCTTTGTCAGTGCGGTAATCTATCTTTGTCGACGTCCAACACCCGATATATAGCAGGTTATCTGTATCCACTCAAATGGCTCACATGCTTAATTAGTCGCGCAGTGTGACGTTCCAGATACGCCAAACTATATATGTTGGAAAACTTCAGAGTGAAAAGGCCTGCTGAGTCATGGGTTCGTACTATTTGTTGGAAAACGTCAACGTGAAGCAGCACGCCGAGTGGTTCCAACTTAAAATTGTAACCACTGATAGGAATTACTTTTACATGTTCAGAGCAGTTCCTATCACTTCGTGGAAACATGAGCACTTTTGACAAGGAAGTCAGATGGGCGGAAACCGTGTGAGCAATGTGGAAGAAGAATGGAGGGAAATGAAACGTATGGTAATTTCTTTAGGGAAACTACGATAGGCCTCTCGGCCGACCTGAACAAATTCCATTTCCAATATGCTTGTGGCAAAGAGCCAAAGACATCATCAGGAAGTTTGCGGAGGAGGTTGCAAAAGGCAGCAAGCGATAGCAAAAATAAGAGAAAGTATAGCATCAGCAAGCGGGAAGCCCGCGCTACCTCCTTAACCCCGGGCTGTCAATCATCACAAAAAGGCAAGAGAACACCAGCAATACCACACGACGATTCAATATATATGATGAAGGCCTAACGCACATCCACGTTTTTCAAAAGCATCTTTTAATTTGGGGCTTTCCAAGTCCTTTCAGTACCATCATGCGTGACCTTTTGTTCTCCTCCTTGTGCAACGAAGACTACACATCAGTCCAACAACTCGGAGAGTATGAACCAAACCAACACGGCTATTAAGCTGCTTTCCTCAGAAGCAGCTATCATTTCAGAAAGCCCGTAGGACAAGGCAACACCAGCAAAAAGACTAAGCTCCTCTGGTTCCTATGAATACGGCTGAACCACCATGACATTTCTGTATGGTTTGAGAAACGTTACATGGCACACTTTTCATCAGCCATGAACGCAATTACCTCTTAGAAAATAAAAATTAGCCACTAAATAAAAAATGATCAATACTCATGGATGAAATTTAGCATGATCTTTTTATAATTTTAATGAATATGGGACAGTAAGAAAAAAAAAGATACCAATGAACAAATATGCTACTGCTAGATTGATTGCTATGTGGCAGTCTGGCAGAGTCGAAAATTACTCTCGCTAGATGAAGTGTCCTAACTTATGCTTTTAACAAAAGTTGGGGTGGGAGAGTTCTACATTATTAGCATTAACAAAACTGATAAACATCCATTACAGTTTTTATTAAACATAAGAGAAATGAAAAGAATTAACAGGCAGGAAACCACACTACCAAAATCACCACTTGGTTTTCATGTATCACAAAAGAAAGTACCCGCAAATCATAATCTGACAAATTCCTGCTGCTTCATCTGCGTCTCCAAATGAAAATCATCTTATTTCTAGACCTTCCGGGTCTTTTCAGCAACATCCCACATGACTTTTTATTCGCTCCTGCAACAAAGACCACAGATCAACCCAATAACACGGACAAATGAACCAAACAGTATGGGATAATTATGCTGCTTTCCTTAGAAGTTAGAAGCAGCTACCATTCCATGATTTTCAGATTGCCGTGTTGAAGAAAAGGATTTTCAGATTGCCCAGAGAAACGAGGCAACTCCCAACACAAACCAAGCTCCTATGGTTCTTATGGAAACAAACTCAACCAAGGGCCCATGCATGTCCAATTCGTTTGAGAAATGTTATATTCCCTACTTTTCAGACCAAGATCACAGTATAATACACTCCAACCAAACAAAATTATCAGGAAAAAAGAGTAAATGATCAGTAGTTTTATCAACACCGTACCAGAAACCAGACATTTATAGGATCACCTATATGCAGTCGGTTTTCGGAGATTATCTGTAGGGAGAACTCTGTTCTCCAAGATCAGCAAAATAAACACTCCCATCTTTTGTTGTAACATTATTTTCCATAAAAGATTGAGGCAAGCCATAAAGTGGGAATTTCAGGACCTTGACACTGATTTCACAATTTCAGGACCTAAACACTACCATCTTTTGTTGTAACTTTATTTACCAACAGTTTTCTCAAGGTCCCAACAGTTTCTAGCCAATCTTCATTATTTCTAGCAAATGGCCAAATTCATATATTCCCAACCGGTTTTGCAAATTCCCAACAATGTCATTACCTACAAAACTATCACCCAAAGTTATGGAATACACTTGCTCATATAATAAAAACTGTTGGGAACTTATACGAAACTGTTGGGAAAGAGTTTTACTCCAGTAGTGAATAGTAATCAACTATTAGTTGCACTCCAAACAGTACACATCAACAGTGTTGAGCAATGACCCCCAATCACATAAAAGCTGCAACATATTCCATTGTTTGATCCCCTAGGACTGTGTTTTTTTTATTCCACGCAAGCCTCCACCAGGAACTGTAACCAATATTTTATTCTACGTAAAAGTATGTTTGCTCAATATGGAAAAATGCGTTGACAAACGTGAATTATACACCCAGATATATTTAGAAAAGGCAGTGCTATCTCATTTCTGTCCTTATTTTACAAAGAGGAACAATGAAAGAATCTCTTCACTTCCATCAAATACACCATACTGCAAGTAAATGATTCCAGTGGTAATTAGGAAAAGCAAAATAAAATTGACCATTAGTATAACAGAAAAGCTCACCTTGCTATTTGTGGGTTGTCACCAATCTAAGCTCAATAAGTTTCCAGTGTACGCACTGATTTCACTGCAGTGCGCCACATTTGCCACATTTGAGAAATTGTTGGTTCTCGGATCGTGAATTTCCACCAGCTGTAAGCCTCCTACATGTATGACTATCCTCTCATCTTCTAACACAAACAAGGGACGAAAAGACAAAGACTTGCTGACATATTGTTCAATTTGTATGCTATATTGTTTGGCCCAGATGTCCTTGTTAAAATCCATCAAAAACCAGAGGTCCATGCAGGTAGATGCGACCTGAACAATAACTAATGAGCCATTCAGGTTGGCTAATGACACCTGCTTTTCCCATGGTCCATCAGCTTCATTATTGAGATCAAGAGGATTGTCAAGAAACCTGTTTAGGGGTCCACTGGCATCCCACATCTCTGTCTCAAACTCAAACGAAACTACCCAATAGTCATCATCGATCTCTTGGCCATCCAAAACGAGAGAAGAATATGTATCCTTATCCGTACTTAAAAAGTACACGACTCCATCAACAACAACGCTGGTCTTTTCACCCCAAGACACGGAGAGTGGAGAGTCACACATCACCCTCCACCCTTCATCACAGCAGCAACACAGGGTGCACAGCTCGAATCGAGCATCAACCATGCAACCGCTTGTATACGAAACCTTTCGAAGCATCTTGTAGTCCCCCGTGCTAGTAACTTGCCCAACCAGATAAAGGTCATCGGTCCAACCATGCACGGAGAGCCCGTGACTGACATCCTTGTCAGCATTCTCAGCAAGGTGTTTCGGAACAGGATACATGACTCCAGTAGCCGGGTCGATCAATTGTCGGCCGCCATCCTCATCTGTCTTGATGCAGACATGGTCGAGGGGCATGCTCGTGACGTGGCCATCAAAGTGGAGCCGCTTGACAATGCGCCCGGACAGATCCAAGATATTCACAATGCTTTCAGGCTTCCAATCTTCATCATCAGGATCAATATCCCCGTCCGCCTCGGTTGGAAAGAAAGCGTACTTACAGCCGACAATGATGAGCGGCTCCGGGTGGCATGCTGCATGGTCGTCGGCGAAGGCCGGGTCGGAGAGGAGCAACCGCCACTGCCGGCAGACAGCGCGCAGACAGCAGAGATCCTTGGCCGGGAGACGCAGCAGGATGTCGTACACGACGTCCATGGGCAGAACGCCCATGCCGGAGGCTGAGCGAGCGGGCGCGACACGCCTGTCATCTGGCACGGAGCACATCTTCGACATCGACGCCATCCCTGAAATAAAGGTTTCGATGTTGAGGTGATTTCTTTAATTCTCATGATGTCGCATAAGCTCAGTGAGGACGATCGAAACGCATCGAGATGGGAACAAAGATATATGCCAGACAGCGGATCTAGACACGAGAGATTTCCAGGGAAATAAAAAATGCTTACTAGTTGATGGCGACGGATCCTGACGCCGGATCAAGTCCACGGCCGGCAGTAATAAATCGAAGACTCGCGCTCTTCCGGGTTAGCTAGGTAACTAGGTTTATCCCCACACCACCGGCGTGAGATATCGCACCGGACGATCGAGGGAGAGCGGGGGTCGGAGATGTGACGGCGCTCGATCGGGCGTTCGGGAGGCAGCGCCGTTGAGGGAAGTGCGTCGTGGGGGCGGAGTGATGAGGATCGGCGCACGGCGCTGCGGCGGCGTGCTATTCCGAAAAAGAAATGCAGCACCGAGAATGGGATTCTGGGTCGATGGCATGTGGGATCGCCAGCCGCTGGACCCACGTGTATTTTTTTGTTTTTTGAGGGGATGGACCCACGTGTAGTGAAACTGCAATCTGAGTCCATGTCAAGGAACCGCTTCCTTCGGGGCTCCCTATGCGTACCTCGCGCTTTTTTTAAGCGCGACGTAGCGCGGCCCACGCGGCCCACGGAGGCTTCGTCTTCCTCCGGTCACCGGCGTCACCGCCGCCGCGCGCCGCTCCTCGTCTCCTCTCTCGCGCTGCTTCACTCCAACCGGAACAATGGTTGAGAAGCTCGAAACAAATGGCTCCGGCAGCCCAGAACAATGGCTTTGAAGCTCAGAACAATGGCTGCGGCCGCCGGAACAATTACGGCAAGCAAGGAACAACGGGGGCGCGGAGCGACGGCGGCACGGGGGAGCAGGTCGACAGCGGCAAGGGGAGGCGGGGCTACGGCGGCGCGAGGAGCGCGGGGAGACGGCGGCGTGGGGAGGCAGGGCCGGATCGACGGAGGAAGAAGAAAGAGTCTTGTCCGTCGGATTTAGGTTTAGCACGAATCTCAAGCGCGTTACATATGGGGTATAGGTAGCGCGCGCTAATTATAGGAAATCTGCTTCCTTCCGGCCCGGGCAATTAGGCCACAATTCTGGGCCAGCGAGTTCTGCCAAACATTTCTTACGGGTCCAAGCCCACAGTGCTCGTAGCTCATGTAGCTTGTCCGTAGTTTAGGATTTTCCTACATAGCACTCGGCTTCTATCAGCACCGCACCCTATGCTCCCCGAAAAAAAGGGTTCCAAAAAAAAAAAACCTATAGCACCCATCTTTGAGATGCCGGCACAAGGGAAGGGAGGGCGGCTATCTTTCCCCAAGCATTCTTTATAGTTCTGATTCAACCAAACGGTGATTGACCTGTGCAATACACCAGCTAACAGACGAAACATCCTATTAGATCATTGTATTTGGTCGTCTAGAGTTATTGAAACAGTTTCACATGTGATGAGGGAGGGCTGCTATCTTCCCTTCAAAGTTTTCTTCACAGTTTTGATTGAACAGAAACAGTCATGGATATGTGCACTAACCCTGCTAACAAGGGGATCTTAGAGTCACTGTATTTGGTCGCCTAGAGGGTGAGTATATCTTAACATAAATCCAAGGATGGCGGCTATCTTTCCCTATGCATTCTACATAGTTATGATTCAACCAAAACAGTCAACAGTCATGGACATGTGCACCCTTGTCAACAGACGGATGATCTGTTGAATTCATAGTATTTGGTAGCGTAGGGTTTGTATTTTAAAATAATTTCAGATTGACTGAGTGAGGACGGCAATCATCCCCTTATAGTATTTCTATACAGTTTTCGTTGAACCGAGATGCTCAGGGTCATGTGCGCCCCTGCTAACAAACAGATCAAGCTATTAGACACGAAAGTACTATTAGATTCTTGCCGTGCAACAGGATTTCAGGTGAACCATGCCGAAGAAGTTGGAGAGTCAAAGTAACATGGTTCAGAAAACATTCTCGATGGAATTTTATTACAGTGATAACGACACTAGCTACATCAGTCAGCATCAAAGTGTCCAACAAGTAAGAAATACTGAAAACGAGCCTTAGCTATCTTTCAATAATTAATTAAGCCAACCATTCAAATAAATTATATATTTTGGGAAACAGACTCTTAGCTCAGTCTAGCAAGCAAATGAGCCACCCGGGCATAGCAAATATTTGCTGTTATATTTCTAGCTCTGGATACAGCTCGATGATAGATAGGAACCCCAGAACGGGCTTCATCTTGTAGTGCTTGAACCCCGCGTTCGTGAATATCTCGTGCCACTGTTGCTCATCACGCTCCTTTCCTGTTGTCAACACCATCATCAGCATATCAAAGGAGACCTGGGCTTCGAACATGTCTTTCTCATGAGATCCTACAACTGTGTCTATGACCACCACTTTTCCTCGGGATGATTCCCCAGAACGAATAGCCTTCTTGCATTGCGTTAGGATCTTTACGCAATCGTCGTCGTTCCAATCATGCATCACATGCTAGGATCAGAGGACTAGACAGATTAGAGATGCATAAAACATCACCAATTAAGGAAGATAACAGCTAATTTGAAAGGGCAAGGAGGATAATATACAAACCTTAAGCAGCACGGCGTCAGTTGGTGGGATGTAATCCATCATATCACCTGAAATGTACTGCACTATGCCGTCGTCGTCATCTAGTGGGATGCCACTAATCACGTTGGGGAGGTCCAACACTGAGTACTTGACATGCGGGAAAGCCCTTGCAATGGCCCTCGCCGCACTGCCCGTTCCACCACCAACGTCGATCAGAGAGAGCTTATGCCGTCGAACACTTCGCTGCACTTGGTGACGACGAAGTCCAGCACCAGTTTGCTGCTGGATCCCATCCCGGCGTTAAAGACGTCGTTGAATCGTTGGTCGCCACGTGTGGCGTCCCAAAAGTCCATGCCACCATGCGCTGTCCTGAACGGCATCTCTGCCGCGCTGTCGTCGTCGCTCTTGAACCACTCGGACAGGTGCATGGCCGCCGTGACGCCGTATTTGGTGGTCTGGGAGAGCACGAACGACCCGAGGCTCGTGCATCCATTGACAAGGACGTCGTCCACGAGGAGGCGAGACAGCGGGGTGAGACTGTACATGCCCTCTCCTCCTGTAGTCGTTGAGTACGGAGGATCAAGAGCAAGGATACCTGTCGCGGAGAGGTACCTCATGAGGCGAGGTAGGTAGGGCCTTCTGCGTTCGGACACGGGTACGGTGTCGAGAAGGTCAGCGAGCGAGGCAGCGCCACCGTGACGGTGAATAGCGTTGGGGATGCCAAGCTCAATGGCGCACTGAAGCGCCATGGGCCTCAGGTAGCTGAGGGCAAGGTCACAGAGCTCGACGTGTGCTTGCCTAGGAAAACAATTTCGGCGAAATTTCACCGAAATATCCGACATTTCGCCTTTTTCGGTGGGGTCCGAAATATTGTCGAAATGAATAGTACCAACGAAATTTGGTCCTTGACCCCCTACACGAGTCCAAATTGTCTATTTTATGTATGCAATCATGATATTTTACATATTTGAGACCCTTTCTTGTGAAATCATGTGAAAACTTTGTAAAAAATTCAAATTTTGTTCGCCGAAATTTCCGAAATTCCCGAAATTTCATGTTTATCGGTGACCTCCGAAATTTTTTTGTTCCCGAAATATTTTTCCTAGGTGCTTGCTGAAATTCGGGGCTACTAGCGGAGGCTGCCATAGGGTCTCGGTTAGTCGTTGTTGCTACGTGTGGCTCTTGTTGTGTGCGATGTTATTTGTGTGTAGCTAATTTATCGGTGGGAGTAGCGACTACCGCATGCAGTTCCCATTTTATAGGCTAGGAAACTTTTAATTATACATGTTCCACACATCGATCAGCATGTGCGTTGAACCTGCATGTGTTGAGACCACTAGATGCTGGGATGGGATCCAGCAGGTTCAATTTGGTGGCACTAGTCAGACCTTAAGAGTACTAGTCAGAGCTTAGTCGTTCTACTAGTCAGACTAGACCGCAAACAAACTCTGACCAGAAGAACAAGTTGGAAATTTTCAGGTCTGGCCGCCAAAAAAGGAAAAAGTTTCCCAAAGTCAAAAGAAGTGGTATAGCTCGAGACGTACACTTGTATTTAGTGGCAATCATACCGTGCCCTGTGCTGTGCATCGATGATGACGACTAGGCTAACCTCCTTCGCCGTGCGCCGGCGTGACCCGGAGCTGGTCGGCCCGGCGAGGCCGACGCCGCGCGAGACGAAGCGGCTGTCTGACATCGACGACCAGATAGGGTTGCGTTGGCACATGCCTCTAGTTTTCTTCTACCGCGGGCGCGGCGGCGGAGTTCGTCATGACCACGAGGAGAAAGACCCAGTGCGCGTCGTCCGCCGCGCGCTGGGCGAGGCTCTGGTGCCGTACTACCCTCTGGCCGGCCGTCTCAGAGAGGTGGAGGGAAAAAAGCTGGTGGTGGACTGCACCGGCAAGGGCGTGGTGTTCGTGGAGGCGGACGCCGCCGTGCGGCTGCCGGAGCTGGAGGCGGCCGGGCTGCTGCGGCCGCCGTTCCCGCGCATGGACCAGCTGCTCTTCGCCGACGCCGACGGCTGCGACGGCGCGGTGCTCGGCAGCGCGTTGCTGCTGGTCCAGGTCACCCGGCTGCTCTGCGGCGGATTCGTCCTCGCGCTCCGCCTCAACCACACCCTCTGCGACGCCGCGGGCATCGCGCAGTTCCTCTCCGCCGTCGGCGAGCTCGCTCGCGGCGTCCCGGCCGCCCCGACCGTCGCGCCCGTGTGGCGCCGCGAGCTCCTCGACGCGCGGGACCCGCCAAGGCCGTCGTTCCCGCACCCCGAGTACGACGTCGCCGCCGGCGCCGCCGCTTGACGAGAAGGAGGACATGGTGATGCGTACCTTCACGTTCCGCCCCGCCGACATCGCCGCGATCAAGCGGCGCCTCCGCAGCACGGCCTGCACGACCTTCGAGGCCGTGGCGGCGCTGCTCTGGCGCGCCCGCACGGCGGCGCTGGAGCTCCCGCCGGGAGACACCACGAGGCTGATCGTGGTCGCCGGCGTCCTCGGCGTGCGCGATCTGGGCATCCCCGCCGCCGGCTACTACGGCAACGCGTGCGTCTTCCCGGCGGCCGTCGCCTCTGCCGGCGCGCTGCTTGCTGGGACGTCGTCGTCGTCGTCGCTGGCCGGCGCCGTGGAGCTGGTGCGGGAGGCGAAGAAGAACGCGGCGTCCGCCGAGTACGTAAGGTCCGCCGTGGACACGCTGGTGCTGCGCGGGCGGCCGCGGCCGCCGCTGGCGAACCTGCTCCTCGTCGCCGACAACCGGCGCGCCGGCTACCACCGCGTCGACTTGGGGTGGGGCCAGCCCGTGTACGGAGGCCCCGCGGCCGCGTCCTTCGTTTCCAGCTACCTTGTCGCCGTCGGGAACGGCGACGTCTCCGTGGCGGTCGTGCTGCCGCGGCGCGCCATGGACCGGTTCGCGGCGGAGCTCCAAGAGCTGCTGCATGTCAAAGGTATGCACGTTAATTTAGAGAAATTTTTTATTGACGACTAACTATACTAGACTTGCTATACATAGTTGGACTGCTTATATCGATAGGCATCTTGTTGTTTTTCATATATCTTCTGCCCTATATATGTACATGCAGGTCACCATAGTCGTCTCTGACGTTTCCAGGGGGCTGCTTCGTCCAACGCTTGGACTCGTGGTGGGAAGATGATTCAAAATAAACAAGACGTGTTTGCAAATCGTGCGTCGGAATACCATAAAATAAACGTGTACGTGACTACCTATTGTATGCTGCGCGGGTTATATATATAATTTGTCTCATAAAAATTGGAGCTCTGATTCCCAGTGAATTCGAGTTTCTAGATTGCCGCACTATCTGAAAACAATTGGTTTCAAATCCTAAGCTTGCTTTTCAGTGAACTTCTCTTGGACAATGGGACTAAACTGAAGGGATGAATTATCTCATATTGCCATAATTCATGACTATATATGCCCCATATATCAAGTATCATAATTCATAATATATAGGACCATGTCACACAATTTCTGAAACAAAGACAACAATAATCACTAGTGTTGACAGCTTCTAGTTCTAGGCCTTGTTCGGTGTTGAAGGACAAAGGTTATCTCGTTGAGCATGCTTCGGTGTAGAAACACCTTACTACAAGTAAACGATTCCCGTGGTATAACTAGGAAAAGTAAAATAAAATTGCCCACAATTATAACAGAAAGACTCGTGATGGTGGCAAGAAACAATGGAGGCGGCTCCCCTGCATGCAGCGGCAAGTGAGGACGCGCCAGCTTGGTTGGTGTCGACGCGCGTTGCAGCGTGAGCGGCGGAAAGAGGAGGCTCCGGCGACAAGACACGGCGGCTCCAGCAGCTGACTGAGGCTCATGTGGCATCGGCTCCGGCGGCGTCAGCTTGTTGGCTCTGTCAATGGCTCGGCTCCGGCAGCGTTGCTGCAGCGAGGCCTTTTTTATATATTTTTTTTCTGACATGCTCAGTTTCCCTAGAAGCAACTGTTTTCGTAGGGAAAGGATCGTTCCCTAGAGTTTTGCTGAAAAACCGTAGGGCAAGGCGGCTTTCCCGTCAACTGTTTCCCTAGAAGCTTTTCCTAGAAATAATTTGTAGGGACAAACTTTCCCTACTGTATTTCATGGTTTCCCTAGGAATTTGGTCTCTAGGGGAACTTGCAGATTCCAGTAGTGACAGCCGGGTGCGCAGCAGGATGTCGTACACGAGTAACACGACGTCCATGGGCTAGATAGATTTCCAGAGATTTGGTAGGCCAGGGAAAATGAGAAATGCTTACTAGTTGATCGCGACGGATTCCGACACGGGAGCCCGCAGCCGGCAGGAAGTCGAAGATTCGCACTCTTCCGGAGACGATCGTCGGTCGGGGAGGAAGCGGCGTCGAGGGGATGGGGCTTCCCTGCTCCCGGAGGCATGCTCCCATGCGTGCTCCCGCGACGTGGCGGCCTCCCATTGGGTTTCAGTTTTTTCTGAGCCCGGCAGAGCGGTGCGCACATCCTTGCATGAAACGCCGTTAACGCCATTGAAAAAACCCACGGCACCGCTGCTCCTGGATTGGAGGAACTACCTGCTGAGACACCGACGAGGTGACCATGATGGCCAGCCTGCCCTCCCGATTGAACTCGAACAAGAGCAGGTCGAGCTCCACCCGTTCAAATCAATCCCTTGCATGCTTCGTCAAAAGAAAAAAAAACAAAAAGGAATTGTTGCGTTGCAAGCTGCAGCTGCTTGCCTCGAATGGATCCCATTAGAGGCTGCAGCTCGAATCAAAACCTCGTGGACTCAAATCATGCTTGCGGCGGCAGCGAGTCTCTCGTCGATGAGCGTATGGCTGGAACTTGTGTGGGCCTGAGAGGGAGTGCCGGTGATATTGCGCCTAGCTACTCTTCTGAGCTCGACAGGCCGCAATCGCCGACAATGATGAGCGGCTCCGGGTGGCAAGCTGCATGGTCGTCGGCGAAGGCCGGGTCGGAGAGGAGCGACCGCCACGGCCTGCAGACAGCGCGCAGACGGCAGAGATTCTTTGCTGGAGGCAGAGCGAGCGGGCACGACACGCCTGTCCGGCAAGGAGCACGGCCGGCAGTAATAAACCGAAGACGACTCGCGCTCTTCCGGGTTATTAGGTTTATACCCACCGGCGCGAGGAAACGCAGCGCCGAGTGAGACAACGCACCGGACGATCGCGAGCGGGGGACGGAGATGTGACAGCGCGCGGGCGTTCGCGTCGCCTGTCCGGGGGGGAAGTGCGGAGCGATGAGGAGAAGGTCAGCGAGCTGAGCGAGGCATGCATGCATGCGCGCTGAAGGAGGAGCGCGAGCAGCTCGTGCCACCACACCACAGCCGGCGGTCGTGCTCGCGTGTGCGCTTGCTTGCTTCATCTTCAGGATGCCGCGGGCCCCACCGTCGAGCTATCAAGGACGTGGGGTCTAAACGAGCTGATATACCGATCAAACCTCGTTCATGCATGCGCAGGCTAGCTAGCGTTTCGTATAGTACTGTATATATGCTGCATGTATAGTGCAGAGCAGGCTGCATGCATGCCTCCGCTTCGGTTTGTTTCATCCATCGCCATGCATCAGATCCAAATGAAAACACTTCCATCGCCCGTGCCCCCGATCCTCATTAATCAAAGCAGCAGTTTGTTTTCATCCACCGGTCCATATGTCGTCATGCATGAAACAAACAGCACGATGATCGATGCGGCGGTTGGTTTCATCATCGCCCGCCGCCCCGCGAGCTTCCGCTCCATCGCGAAACGTACGTACGGTTTCATCTGTCACCGGTGCTTTTGGGGACTTCACTACTACAGGAGCGTCAGGTCCGGCCTTGCTTCTTCTTTCTTGGCGGCAAGGCGATATTGGCGGCGCGTCCCGCGGCTAGATCGCCGCCTGAACAATCTGCGAAGGGCTTTGACGAGGCGTAACTCCGGGTTGGGACAGAGTTTTAATTTGTATGGAAACTTTTACACGTACCTTTTTTTACTGTACAATTCGGAGAGCCTGCCATGGAAGGAAACCAAACAGAGTCTCCGAATCTAACCATGTGCCTCCGATTGACAGTATTACTGTGGTATCCGAATTAAGTCTAAGATAATATTAGCGGCGACCTTAGTCTAAGATAATATCCGGCCTTGCTTCTTCTTTCTTGCCACCTCAGTCGCGCGACGGTAAGGCGATATTAGCGGCGCGTCCCGTGGCTCGATCCTCGCCTGAACAATCCGCGGAGGGCTTTAATTGACGAGGCGCAACTCCGAGTCGGGACAGAGTTTTAATTTCTATTTATGGGAACTTTTACATGTACCTTTTTTTTCCTGTACGATTCGGAGAGCCTGCCTTGGAAGGAAACCAAACAGAGTCTCCGAATCTAACCATGTGCCTCCGATTGACAGTAAAAAATACTGTGGTATCCGAATTGTGGTAAACAGATATTGTACGCAGGCGGCTGACCACGTCTCCACAAAGCACGGCACCGTCAGTGGGAGTTGAGGCGGTGGCTTTTCAGCAGCCACTAAACAAACCTGAACTTGAGTCGGGCATTTCAGCAATCCGAGTCTAAGCTGCATAATGCGGTATCTGATAGTTCGGGTGCTAATTAGATAATATTCGAGGCTACTCAGATAATATTCAACCATCATTCACATCATTTAGTTGCATATACATTATTGCATATCCGAATTGTGGTAAAATGGTAGCTCGGATCCTAATATATATACTACAATATTTAATTGAATCCCATGCATGGGCTTTTGCAGCTATAAGTGGCGCTTGGATGCTACTAAATCCATATTTGAGATCGGAATTGTGGTAAACAATGCTCAAATATGCTACTCATATATATGTTGTCGGACCCCATTTCTGGAATCCACTGTGCTTACCGTACCAATCCCTGGATCAGTAGTTGATACGCACAAAACAAAGATAATACCAAGTCCATATTTCGATTATTATTACAATACCATAATTGTCTTATAAAGACTTCAAATTACAATACCAGAGTGACCGGCAGGCCTGGCCACAAACTAACAATCATAAAGCGGAAAGCGTAGAGTCCAACTTCTACAGGCATCTTGAGCGATGAACGCAAACCCTACTCTTCGTCACCTCCGTCTTCATACTCAACATCTTCTTCTGAATGATTAAAGCAAGGGTGAGTACATAAGGTACTCAGTAAGTCCTAACACTACTCAAAGGGATTATAGATGCATATATGGCTGTATCAACGATCAGGCTATGGGGTTATATTTTAGCGGAAAGCTTATTTTTAATGCAGGGTTCATTTTAGAAACATAGAAACTTTTTAGAAAAGATTTGATTGTCATGATTAAGTAGGTTGGCCCTGGGGGAGGTACATCACTCCCGCCAGTTCCCAAATTTTAGGCGAGCCTTCGGGCGCACGGCCGTACCGACTCTCATTTCCAAAACACGGGCAACTACCGCCCACTCACACTTCAAGGATAAATAAGACTAATCATTGTGAACTCAACCATAGCGCGTCTGTGACCGCGACACGGCTATCCGGATAGATTTAACTCTGCAGAGGTTGTACACTTTACCCACAGACTACATCGCTCTTAGCAAGGGAGCGACATAGCGAAACCCACCTTCCCCGAGTGTCACCACAATCCCACCTACGAGCCATTACTGACCCAGGGACTTAAGATTGCGACTATAAGTAGTCAAGGACCCAAAGGTCAAGTCGGACAACGACCAATGTCGTGTCTGCTCCTGGTTGCTCGCTGCACTACCGCCCCCGAGGTGGATCAAGTGATAGGCACCAGAAAGTTAGGGTCAAGTCCTGCCGCATACAGGGATCTGTTGGTTGTACGGAGTTCACTAGGGTGAGGTCCGATGAACCGGTCCTTAACCGGCAGAGGCGAGCATCTTCCACCTATCCCCACCTATGTGGGTTCACTAGTCATCAATCACCAACTCGCCCCCACCTAAAGTTCCCACTTCAAGCCAACACACCAGTTGATTATCACCCTTCCCATTTTATTTTAATCACCAAGCACTCATTTTCACACATTTCACAAATGCATGTAATATGGTAAAGCAATAAATAAATATTGCAATAAGTCCCTAAGCATTTCTAGTATCAAGACAATAATCCAGCATTATTATAGTATAATGAAGGAAGCATCCTAGGTTGAACAAGTAACAGACATCAATATCAAGGATTCCTATTCTAATAGGTTCATAACTAGCACAACATTTCAAATAATAAAATAAGCATGCATGATATAAGTATTTAAAACAGGCCATTCATAGGATTAGGATGTGGTTGTAAAACATAGGATCAAAATGATCAAGGAAAGTTAGGACTTGCCTTCAAACTCTTCCTCGTGCTCCTCCTCGTAATCCGGGTCCTCGTGCTCCTCCTCGAACTCCTCGTTGGCTAGAGTACGCAATTTACCGTCGAATAAGTAACTATCGTAACATAAAATAAATCCAAATAAAACACAACTGAACTCCAAATAGAACATGAGAAAGGAACTGGTAGGATTGGGTGGAGCTGGAAATTAGAGGAATTTACGAGAAAGAACCAACTAAAATGAGTTAGGAGGGGCTAGTTATGATATAAGGAAAAAGGGAAAGGATTAATCTAGGATTTTGGATTATTTTACAAATATTAAACCTATCTGGTGTTGGTAAAAACTATGTTAAAATAATCTAGAAGGCATAAGTTATTTATAGGAATTTTTCTGGAATTTTTCTAATAAGAAAAAGGCTCGAAACAGGCTTCCGTGTACACTATCAGGGTGGCTCTAGCAGAAAGGCTTGTGTAACAGAGACTGACTGGTGGGGTCGGGTTGCATAGTGCACCCGGGGTTACTGTGTTGTGAGCTAGGTGCACGGGGTTTGTGGACCAGAGGCGTATATATATGTGGTTCATGTGGACCGAGTGCATGAGAGTGAGGGAGAGAGGTGTGCTGACTGGGATTATGTGGTGGGGCCTGCGTACTTGCGTGGCAGGTGGACGGGGGTCAAAAGGCGGCCACGTCAGCGCCACGTCGGACGGGCGCGACCGGGTCAGAGGACGGCGGCGCTGGGCAAGGCGCGGCGGCGGCTAGAAGGGCGGAGAGGCTACGGGATCTCGTCGCGGAGGCTAAGGGCGCAACGGCGGAGCTAGGAGGGGTACATGGTGTTGACGGGGAGGCCTAGAGCGGCAGCGCGAGCTCACCGGAGTTGGCCGCGGCGGCGGCGGGTGAGGGAAACGCGCGTGGGTGCGCGTTCGTGCGGGTTTGAGAGGTCGGGGAGGTGCGCGTGAACGCGTGGAGCGTGTGTGCGTGCATCGCGGCGCTAGCGCGGCCGTGTGCGTGACCGGCAACGAGGTCCCGCGGCGGCGCAAGGCGACGCCCGATGCGGACATGGTTACGGCCTAAATGAGCTAGCGTAGTGGCTCGGGAAAGATTCGTGAGGTGAAGAGCTACACACAAAGACAGAGAGAGAGGAGGGAGACGCACCAGAGAGGAAGAATGGCGCGGCGGCCGGAGTTGGGGAAGAAAAGGGGATCGACGGCAATTGAAGCAATGTGGGGCTCGATTGGCAGGTTGGTGGTGATGGGGAGCTGCACAAGAGGGTGGAGGCCTATTTATAGGCGGAGGAAGGCGGTGCGCGCAAGAAATATCGCCGGCGGCGATATTTTCCGGCGACGATTCTATCCGCGCATTGAAGGCGAAGCTTGGCGTGGGGGCTAAGGAATTGGTCAGCAATTGCGGCGCGGTATGGGCAACGGCGAGGCCGTACGCCTAGCTGGACAATGGTGCGGTGAATCGGACGGAGAGAGAAGCTCGCCGGTGCTCCGGAGCGGAGATATTTCCGGCGGCATTGCGCGTGGCGGCTGCTCGTTGGCCCAAATTGCGGCGCGGTGAGGTCGGTTGCTTGGTCTCGAAGGTGAGCGGCGTCTCTGGGTGGCGTTGACGAGCTCGTCATCACGGCTGTGAGAGCGGGGATTCCGGCGGCGGAAGCTTCGGTTTAAATGGCTTGGCGCCGCCCCGTACAACGATGGGATGGCTCGCTGGCCGGGATGACGTCTCGGCGGGATGGCTACAGCGGCGAGAGGACATGAGCTGGAAAGGAAGAGAGAGAAGAGAGAGAGCAGCGGCGACGGCGAGAGAGCTCGAGAGAGCTCTGCTCTCTCCCTCTCACGAGGAAGACGACAGACGCGGCTGGGCTGGGCCGGGCCGCGTGGGCTGCACTGGGCCAGGGAGAAAGAAAGGGGAGGAGGCGGCCTGCTTGGGGAAAAAGAAAAGAGAAAAGAGGAAACGGGCTGGGCCGGCAAGGAAAAAGAAAAGGGGTTGCACCCGGGAGAAAGAAATGTTTTAAACATTTCCAGGTTTCAGTTTGGTCAAATTTGAATGAAATTCAAATTTGGGAATGGAAGTAAACACCGAGAAAAATCCAAATGGCAAATAAAATAAAAGCAAGCACTTGAGCATGAACTTTTTATTTTAGAAATTCTTCATATTCTATTTGTTCAACTACTTTAATGAATTTTATTTTTGTAAGAACATGGAATTACCTATAAATCTAAAAAGTTCAAATTCTGAGTGATTTTCAATGTATTTAAATTTTGAGGCTGTTACATATGTATACTTCGGGTGCTAATAATCAGATAATGTCCAAGTGCTAGTTAGATAATGTTCCACCATCATTCACATTATTTATCTGCATATATGTTATCGTGTATCCGAATTGTGGTAAACTGATAGTTCGGGTTCTGGTATATAGTACAATATTTAATTGGATCTCATAGACGGGCTTTTCCAGTTATAAGTGGTGCTTGGGTGCTACTCAGTCTAATCCGAATTGTTTTAAACATAACTCAGATGCTGCTGAGAATTAATTCGGGTGCTTTTTAGATAATATTCCACCATCATTCATATATCATATATATGCATATATATTATTGCACATCCAAATTATGGAAAAGTAATAATTTGGATCCTGATATTTAGTATAATATTTAATTGAATCCGACATATATACAAGCTTTTCGAACTATAAGTGGAGCTTGGGAACTGTTAGTGAAGGGAGTTGATCATGAATGATGGTGGACATTATCCACCATCATTCGGATAACATTTCACCATCAGTCGGCACGATGTGGTTTTGGATCCCACAGTCATTGGCCCATAGTGCCAAGCTGTTCGGCTTATCCGAATTGTGGTTGGAAAAGCTCGGGTGCTACTGATAATGCCATGTATCCTGGCACTGGACCTGATATATAGTGCAATATTTTTTGTTGATGTTCTACCAAATGCTCAACTGGATCCCACCAGATTAGGGGCATAGTGGCAGGCAGTAGGCCTTATCCGAATTGTGGTAAATATAGCGGGGTGTTGGTAAATCTTGTTGCATATTTATTATTGCACTACGTCAGGTCAGGCCTTTAGTAACATATATATGTGTTACAAAAGTTAGAAAAAAGTGTTACAGAGACCTATAGTAACACAAAAATTAAGTGATGCATATGATGGTGTTACTAGAACAAATTCTAGTGTAACACATATATGTGTTACAACTTGTGAAAAAATATGTTACAACAATAATGTAGCAACGCATGTGAATGTGTTACTATGTCTAATAAAATGTGTTACAATATTAATGTTGTAACACAAATAAAAAATCAAAAAATAAGTGGTTGCTAGGATTTGATCCCAGGACCTCTCCTTCTTTAAGTTACTAAGTTTCCACTACGCTACACATGCATTTATGATATGAAGTTATCCTTAATTGGTTTTAACTTATAAATTATTTGAATATATGTTACTATAGTCCAAGAAAAATGTTACTAAGGCTTGTAGTAACACACAACAGTAACATTTATTTGTGTTACTGTGAGTTCAAGTCTTTCTATGTTTAGACACATTAATTTCTTTGTAACACTTTTCTTGAAACACAATTTTTGTGTTACTAGAATAATTATTTGTAACACATTTTAACAAATCAAGCATTTGTGGTACAAGCAAACTCTGTAACACAATACTTGTGTTACTATGAAATATTTTTGTAACACATTCTTATTTGTGTTACAAATATGTGTTACAAAAACCATGTTTTGTAGTAGTGTTGTGGTGTCGGAATTGTAGTAAACTGACAGTTTGAATCCTGAAGTATTGTATAGTATTTAATTGGATGTTATATTATATTTAGATGGATCCCACTGTCCGCTTTTCCAGCTATAAGTTCGGCGCTTGGGAACTTGTAGCTAGTGAAGGGAGTTGATTATGAACGATGGTGAAATACTATCCGAGTGATAGTAGAAGCCCTAGTTTCCGAAATGCTAGTATAATATAGTCTGAGTGCTGGGCTATTTATTGCTGAACGATGGTGGAATACTATCCAAGAGATAGTAGAAGCCCTAGTTTCCGAAATGCTAGTACAATTTTTTATGAGTGCTGGGCCATTTATTTCTCTTGTCTTACGCTGCAGATTTTAATGTGTCAGACCCAAAAACGGCTCATGACCGCGCGTGCCGTGCAAACCACACCTACGTAGTCACTCGCTTACACTTCAAGTTAAAGTATTAATCCTAAGTTACTACGCTTCGAGTCACTAGCTATTTTAGTCGGTGCATCGTCTTTTGGGTCAAACGTGACAGGTAATCGTCACAAATAAAGGTGCATCCAAAATCCATTTTACAATTATGAATAAAAAACAAAAGCAACCAAAAATGTGGAAAAAAAAAATCTGTAACCTGGTCAGGTTAGGCACCACCCATGCGTGTTAGCAAAGAAATTGAACTTGGTCAGACCTACAATATGTCGAAAGCCGAAAACTTAAAGCTATTATTGCACACAAATTTTTCTATATTAATTCGATTCATCATGTGCCATCATCCATAAACCAGGTTACATCGAGAAACTGATCTCCACCTAGTTAACTAACCACCGGCTACACTACGTACCTTTCAGTTTCAAAAATTGTCATAGAACATGTTTACATAGCCATGGAAATCCAATCAAGCCACTTCTTGTTGTATCATTCCTGAGCTTTAGTCGGGCTTGCAACAAGGGCAATGTAGCATAGACTGGGTTCCAGAATTGCTAATGCCGACATTTCCTTCCTGCAGAATACATATAGCACAGAAATCAATCATCCTTAAAATTTAAGTGTCTATCATGCAAATTACGAGTCAATACGAGCTTCATGACCTCATTCAGTCAGGGAGAAGAACTCGATAGAAATAAAGTAAATATATGTACCTAAACAAATATGGACAAGACAGGCTACAAATATGTTCAAAACTGAATTCAGGTTCTTTTCTTCCTAAGTGTTTGTTCAATGTTACGTTGATTCCTCACCTTATCAAACAATCCATGTCAAATGAGCTCAAGAGAAACAATTTTACTAGCAATCTCCATCATAGAGGAAATGGGCAAAAAAACAGCAGAAAAGAAGAATCATTTCCTGCTAACACGTTTAACACTTGTTGAAACATCGGGTCGAACAATCGAAGCACAAACATATGGTGAACACATCAGCAGTTCTTGTGACATTGTTGAGATTGTTGATTCTATTACCATGCCCCTCAAGCATTTCTAAATACCAATCATATGAATTGCCGACCATGGAAACAATATTATTAAGTTGGATAAGGACAACAATGTAGGTACATAGTCGATCATAATGAATATCTTAAGCACATAAAATATCTTTGTAAATTGGTTGCTATTGAACCTGATAAGACATGATAATGCATCAACAAATACTGAAAATGTATATGGCACTGTAATGACAGAGAAACTATTCAATTTTAACACTGACTGGTTATGGAGGCTATTGTAAATTCATCAAGGTGTGACTTACATCTGTACAAATGTGGAATACTTGAGGGTATGTCTCGAAACCTTTATAGGACTACACTCTGCAGCATTTGGCATGTTGCCTTCCTGTACCTCGATATTTGGTTTCTCTGTCACGCTTGCCTCTGGCAGTGTCCATATCCTGTTAATTAAAATGGTCAGGATACCATAATGATCATTTCATTCACTAGTAAGAAATTAAAGCATCATAATGAAACTAATGAAGCAAAAAGAAAAAAGTGTGGTCAAATTGCAAAAGCAGAGTTAGCCATGATTATCATCATCATGTGGTTAGAAATGGAAGGCATTAGAGTACATATTTTCAGTTCTCACAAGCATACAACATTTATAGTAACCCTATATGAATTGTGACAAGCATACAAGATGACTCTAGCTCAGTCAACCCCAATTGGCAATGAAACAACAGGAAGATGACATGAAGAAAGCAGCGGTCTGGGGAAACATATAAAGCATGGCCTGTTATGAAAGGAAACAAAAAACATCAATGTACATTAACATGTTTTAAGTCCAAGAGGATCCTTTACAGAGGAACAAGTTCCCTTGCAAAGTTTCAGTCCAGTAAAGGACAAGAAAATGGTTACAAAGAATAACCGACTATGTATATATAGTCGGTAAAAGTTCACGAATAGCAGTCATAGTACCAATGCACGTGCGCCACGCATGTGTTCAAAATTGCATAACTTGGCAGGACCATGAGAACTATGGGCAACTTGACTACATGTTCATTAATTAGTTCAAAAGAAAATTGATTAATTTAAAAGAATTATGAGAAACAAAAGTAATTGCACCTTACTCCATTGACTACATAGGTCATAACAGGTCCAATTAAAATTACATGAGTTTTGTGTCATCCATGCCTCCATAGCCGTACCACTGTGTCCCTCCGCGAAGAATCTCTCGCCTCATTTGCATCGCAACATCACCTTTCTGTCATGAACAGTGGCGGAACTTCATTGTGGCCAACAAGGGCCAAGAACCCTCCCCCCCCCCCCCCCCCCCCCCCCCCCCCGACCTTCGAGAAAAACGTTCATCCACCATGTGAATTGACTTTTGAAAATTATCCCCGTGCTAGGGGCCCTGCTACATTAATAATTCAACCCCTTTGGCCTCTCCTGATTTCTGGCTGAAGCTCCGCCACTGGTCATGAAGCGGCTCCGCATAAAATACCTACAAGAGTTCTTGAGGGACTGACCCGTTCATAAGAAAAGACTGGTTCATGGCATGGCGCTGTCAGATGGTGTAGGATGAATCTTCAAAGTCTAAACCAAACTTGTTGCACAAATATGAGACCACACATCCCATGTTTCCCTTCTCCCCCATCTCTTGTCTCCGTTCTCTTTCCAGCACAACAACGCCGCGATCAGCTGGCATAGTATCTGATATCCGAGATCAATAGAGATTCATGTCGGAAACAATAAAAATTATAAAATTATAAGCTCTAGCACAGTGGAATAACATATAGAATTTTTACACCTGCATTAGCTGAGCCTGAATATAAGTTTGCTGAAAATTGACTGCATATACCAAACACGATAACATTTTAATTGTTCCTCCCTTCAAATAAAAAAAATACAAAACAACAAAAAATATTGTTTTCCTAACATCTCTCCCATTCCCCAAGATACAGGCAGATGATCATCCCAAGCAAGCAAAGTGGACACAATTTTATGTTTTTCCACTTGACGATAAATACAATTGGTTTGTGCACATGGTCATCCTTAGTTTCCATCCCCCCCCCCCCCCCCCCCCCCCCCCCCCCAAAAGATAAAACGCAACATCAGTTCAGGTTTTTATTAACACAGAGATAAAGTATTCTTGCTGTTGTGATTTCATTTTAGGCACAGAAATTCATCGTATTACAGAAACAGGTATATGTTGTCTCACTTAAAATCATATCGACATGCATTACACCTAGGACAATAATTTTTCTTTGATGCCGATGGGCAAACTAAGTGATCAGATCAGTGGGTGTCTCACAATCACATGACCACCTAGATGAGTAGACCATTTGTGAGTAATCTAAAAAAAACTGACATAAGGGATTCAGAGAGGAAATAAATCGCAGGGCACTAAAATATAAAAATGACGCATAAAAACATTCAATTAGATAAAAAGATAGTAAAGATAAAGGTGGTTGAATTCCCAATTGTGCTCACAATATCAAAATTTCCAGTGTATCAAAATTGGAAATCTTCACTGCAGTTCCTATTTTTTTCTTCTCCTGGAAAACATAACAGTTCCTATTCATCAAAAGAAGAAAAATAGTTCAGGTTCTTCACAAAAAGAATGAAAGCATGCTTCTCAGAGGATCCATTCAATGATGATCCCTTTGAAATATAGACTTCAAGTAAAAGCTGCTTGACCTACTAAGAGAAACCAAAATATCAATCACTGAAGAATTGACTAATTTTTAGATTCTGGAACCCTACAATATGTGATCTAGCCACAAAAATGGTGTCATCTAAAAACTGAACCTGCAGAACAGACTGTTGATCTAGCTACTGAAACTGCACATGGTAAGGAAAATTCAGTAATTATCATTCTAAGCACCTGCAAGTGTTAAATGTCTAAAGCAAAATTAAACGTTACACGAATATTATTTATTACATTTTGACTTTATTTATTTTAGGATCCTAAAAGTGTAAATTCATAAACAATTGAAAGTCAGCAAATTGCACAGAAACACAAAAGCACATTCAGTAGAAACACTCACTTCACTACTTGTGTTGAACTCAAATCCTATCATTCTCTTGCTCAATTCTTTCACAGCCTGAAAAAAAAAACTTTCACAGCCCAACATCAGTGTTGATTATCTCGTCAGGAAGGGAGCAGCAGAACCAAACGTTTATGACCTTCATTCAAGAGAAAGCATGACATTATTGAATTTTTGGATGAAGTACTACAAATAAAATATATGTATGCAGGTCTGTAGAGAAGGATCTCTTCTCAAAGGTGAATTGCTTCAGTTCTCGCATGATCAACAGTGATCAACTGGCCTTTTTTTGGGTCTGAAAAAAATAAACACATGCCTGAGACCCAAAACACTTGAACAATGGAAAACAAAATTATGTCGCCATCAAAGGAAAAAAGGAAGTTACCAACCATTCGAAATTACATTCGTGCAATCAGAGAGAGGTCGATGCACGTACGGGAAAAAAAAGGAAGTATAACTAAAAAGCAACAAAATACAATAAATTGTGAAAAATGCATGAAAAGAAAATCAAGTATTAATGTCTGCTCATCTAAAAAGGATTCAAATGGGTGTAGTTGAGGTTTTGAATGTGTAACGAATTGCCTGCATGCAACAGTAGAAAAAAATAATTCAGACGTATTAGAAAAATAAAAGTCAACCAGATACACAATAGGATCCAATAACATCATAACCTCAAAATAGGACCCAAGAAGAGAAGCTCCTACCTTTGTGTGACCTCCCTATAGTCATAGCTGCCTGAAGCCTCAGACGCCTCCGGGCAATGCACATGGTCCAATGAACTCCAAGGAATGCTTTATTAAACTATTCAAGGCACTAGAGAATATGTTTTCTGCAAAAAAAAGTGCTAGGAATAGAATCACAAAGTTGATATCATTCTAAAAGAAGAGAGAAGTGTTCTGGTGTCACTATATGTAATACCCTACTTTCCAGAGCTAAAAAGAAAAAGAAAAGAAGAAAAATAAATAAATAAATGAACTCAAAAAGAGATAAAAATCACTCCAAATTTGAACCTTTTCTAAACCCTTACCTTCCATGAATTTTTCCAAAATAAAATTCACTAAATAAATTAAACTTAGTTGAATCTGGAAATTTTGAAATATAAAACTTGTGCTCAAGTGTTTGCTTTCATTTAAATAATGAACTAAAAATTGGAAGCTTTTGAATTTACAACAAATTAAATAAATTTGTTCTAGTTTGAGCTAGTGCACATTCAATTTCCAAAAAGTTTGAATTTTAAAACTTGCACAAATGTCACCATATGCATTTCTGCCTTTTATTTGATTTATTTTGAGTGTTTGATCAAACCTTGTTTAAATACCAAAAAAGTTTAAACAATTTCCAAAGTCTAAAAACTCCTGGACCGAATTCCCCCTTAACCTTCTTCCCGGCCCGGTCCACTTTCCTCTTCCCCTTCCTTTCCCCACGGCCTGCTTCGGCCCGGCAGCCCAGCCAGCCCGCCCCCTCTCCCCACGTCGCCGACAGGTGGGCCCCACCTGTCGGGACCTTCTTCCCCACGCGGCACCACCGGGCGCCCGGCCCCTACCTCCGACCGAAGCCGCGCCCGCCGCCGCCGCTCCCGTGTCGTGTCGCCGCGCCACTGTGCTCCACCGCCTTACTGTGCTCCCCTGCCGCCTTTAAATGGACGCGCCCGCCCCCTTTCTCTCCCTTCCCGGCGTTCACTCGCCTCTCCCTCTCTCTCTCCTCTCTCTCGGCTCTCCGGCCACCTCTTCCGCCGCCGCAGAGGCCTTCCCCTCTTCCTCCCCCTCGAGCTCCTCCCCGCTCACGCTCGCGCTCACCCCCGCTCCCTTCCTCTCTCGCGCTAAGCCCGGAGCCGCACCGCATCGATGAACTAGGGATCCGGCGACCCCGCCATCGACGCCGACCGCCCTCCTCTTCCCCTCTGGCTCAACCGAGGGCACGGTGAGCATCACTGCGCCCTCCTCTTTCTTTTCCCCCGCTCTTTTCCCTCTTTCCCCACTCGCGCGCGAGTCCCCATCGTACACCGCCGTGGTCCGCAACTCCGGCGAGCCATTGTGGCCGCCCCGTCGACTGTCGACGTCAACGTGTGCCACGCGTCGCTCCGCCTCCACGTCCTCATCCTCCGCGACGAGCTCCTAGCACCCCCAGCCCACCGGACGCGTCGCCGGCGAGCATTCCGGCCACCCGCCGCCGCGCGCGCTGCCCCGGTCCACCATGGACCGGTGGACCGCCGCCCTCCTCCGGTCCACGGGACCCGGTGGACCGAGTCCACAGATTTTCCAAAAGAAAAATAAACCCTCCTCTTTATTGCATCAGCATCACGCAATAAAAACCTTTTCCTATACAAAAATAAATCCAGAAATCCCTGAAAACTCCCAGGGCCTGCAATTTTGCAGATAGGCCCCTGACCTTTTAAATAATCATGTTTAAGCCCTGAAATTTTACAGAAAAGTACCTAAACTTTTCTGTAATTATGTTTTAGCCCCTGTCCTTTTACACCCAGACACCTAAACTTTTAAATAATTACAGATAGGTCCCTGGACCTATACTGTAATTACACTTAAGCCCTCAAAGGCCCTTTTATAATTTCATATCAACCCTCCAATCTTTAAAACTTCATATCTTTTTAACCCAAACTCCGTTTTGGGTGATTCTCGCGCCCACGGGTTCGTGGAATCGCGAAGTACCTCATGGTACTGACCATGAAGCCACACACCAGGTCTAGAAGGCATTGATCCCTAAAATACCCCTCACTTCTTATATTATTTCTCGATTAATCCTGCGATGATGATCACGCATGTCGCAAATATCTGCGCATGTAAACCTAACCCATCCTGTGATGCTATTCCGCCTAATATCTCCCGCACCTCTCAATTCATCTTCGTATAACTTATTCATTCTTTTGCTCGCTAGCATTAAACCTAGCAATCATTCGTACTATTCCACTTCCAACCTAGTACCCTTATCTTATCACAAACAAAATCTCGAACCTAACCTAAGGCAACCCTCGCTCAATCAAACCTAACCCATCTTGTGGTACTAATCTGCCTAATATCTTCCTTATCACAAACCCTACTTCATCCTTGTAGTCCGCATTCCTTCTTATGCTCACTATCTATAAACCTAGCCAACCTTAGTGTCATCTCACTTCCAATCAAGTAACCTATAACAATCATCACTCGATCAAACCTAACCTAGTATCCTCGCCCAACCCCTTTTGATTTATTGCTCTGCTCTTTTAATTGATCTTTTACTGGATCTTATTGGAGTTATCTGGTATTTAGTTGCCAGCTGCCTTTAATTGAAGCTGGCATCTTATCTGCAGTCATGCACTCATATCGCGCATTATCACGTACACACGCTGCATACCATCGCCTGCATTCATGCATGTTCTTTTAATAGAAATAATACAGAAGCTTGCATATTAGATATGCACGCAATCACCATCAATGAAGCATATGCATCTCATCACCTTCACCCCAAGACGTTCACCCAACGAAGACCCTATGCATAACCACACACCCATGTTCATATATTAGGGAAAATAGATAACTAATATTTTGTCTAGGTGAATATGGCCCTTACAAGGCCAAGTATATCACCTATGACATGTAACCTGCTCTGCATTAGTATGCTGCATCATACATAAATCATGCCTCTCATCATTCATCAAGTTTTCTCGGATCTTAATCGGCTTTCCTCGATCTTTGTTTCTTTTGTTCCTTCATTTCTTTTGCGGTAGTTTATACGTACTGTTTTATGCGCTAGTTTACGCGAGAGTCGAGGAAGCGCCTGAAGATTTCGAAGAACCGCTGAGGACTTGAAGCTCGAAGACCAACCCAGAGAGACAAGCTCCAAGCGCGAAGACCAACTCAAAGACAAGTTCGAAGCACGAGGAGCAAGTCAGAGAATCGAGCCTCGAGTCAGAATTTGAAGATTAGGAAAGCGTTTGCAGGCAAGCCCTAACTCCTATTGATCATGCTGAACCCATGATTGCAAATGATCCTACTTAGAGCTTGTTTTCAAATGAAACCTGCATGGAATTTAAAATGATTTAAATGCTTAGAATGACCTAAGTTGTTGTTGATAGCCATTCCTTGATATTGCTTATCCAAATTCCCTTGATAAACCTAGGAATCCACCATCATTAATTCTTTAATGATGTGCTGGAACGATATGCTGCTTAGGACTCATTCACACTGTGTTTAATTAATCTTGCTCACATGATTTTTGGTGTAAAATGCGTGTGTCTTGGTGGTGTGTGTAAATGTGAAAATGGGTGGGAATAGTAAGTGCAACCCATAGTGGGGGTATATTTTAGACGGGAGCAAGCGAGGTAGTCCTCAGTGGGGAGGCTATCTCTGGGACGCTATCCCTCATTGGAGGGTAGCTATTGAAGATGCTTGCTTCGGTCGTATAAGGACCGGTTCGTGTACCGTCTGGCCTAGCACACAGTGCAACCACGAGGCTCCTTTATGGGGGGAGTTTGGGACCACACCCTACTAGTGATCGCCCGGTACCACCAGGAGGCAGAGTGCAACCGAAAGCCAGGAGAAGACTTTGACGAGATTGGCGTCGGGTCCGGCAAATGAAAGCGCTATGGCCAAGATACTATGGATTCTATTGATGTGAAGCCCCTGGTCGCGGAATTTTCGGGGTGGTACCGAGGTGACACTAGGCAGGTACGGAACCATTAGTATGCCAGTCCAAACCGCCGAATTCCGGGGAGGACGGTATACCCTTGTGGGTAAAGTGTACGACCTCTGCAGAGGATAAGAATCTATCCGGATAGCCGTGTTCCACGGTATTGGACAACGCGAAAGCCATGGCCGTCACATGATTAGACTTTGGCGTGAGTTCTCCTTGGCGTGTGTGTTTTCGGAATACACCGGTTTGGAGCCGTGCGCTGGTTTCCTGCCAGCATAGCATAAAATTTGGGAACTGGCGGGAAAGTTTTATTCTCCCCCAGGGCCAACCAACCCCACTAAATTAATTACCATACCTGACTTAGTTTGCGAACTGGTTTTGTTTTTCAAAACAAACCCTTGCATGAAAAATTGGCTTTTCGGCCGATTGATGAAAACCATCAGCCTTCCCCTTGATATCATCCCTTGCATATAATTACCCCTTGTGTTAGGGTTTGCTGAGTACCTTATGTACTCACGGGTTTGCCCGTAATGTTTTTAGTGAGAGAAGCCCGTAGAAGACGACGGCGATTTGGTTTTCGTTCGCACTCAAGTCTGCCTGTAGGCTTGGGCCATGTTTCCGCTGATTGTCCGCTTCACCATTAGTCGGACGGACGGACTTGGATACCTCCGAATCCTCGTCGCACCGCCACTAAAGGTGATATCTCAGGTATTATATTATCTACCTATACGAAGTATGCTTTCGATTACCATATCTGTGTTCTTGTGCGTACCAGCTACTGATCCAGGGACTGGTACATGATGCACAACATGCTCCAGAAATTGGGGTATGACAGAGTGGTATCAGAGCAATACTTGACTGTAGGACGAAAACCTAGGATTAGACGCGCTCGAAAAAGACTATTTTCAAAACTATTTGCAAAATATTCCATATACCTTCCCCAATTCTTTTTAAAACTCCTCTGCTTTCTCCAACGTGAAGAGAAAAGGGAAGCCTCAACCAGAAGAGTTCACGTGCAGAAGCCTCCAGCTCAATGGACAACCACGACTACGTGACTGTAGAAGTGGATGGAGTGTCATACCAGGTGTACCGCGCACCAGACATGGTTCCTGAACCCGAAGACAAGGTCAGATCTGCCAAGAAGACCAAGTACCAGATAAAGTGCTACAACTGTCGTGACCCCGGACATCAGCTCTCCGACTGCCCCACATTTGGATTAGGCAAAGATGAAGAGGATGCAATTGACATGGAAAGAGATCTGCACTCACTTCCAGAGCCACCTGAAGACACTCGCTCAGCAGTGCAGGAGCGTGAAAGACAAGAAGTATGGAATAATATGGATAACACGCACCTGTCACTAACTCCCATCCTCGGGAGTATAATTGAAAGGTTAAGCAGTTTGGAAGAATCAATGAAGAGTCTTAGCGAGAGAATCATCCGTCCCACACAGGACAAGCAGCCTCAGAACCCCGACCAGAGCTGTAAACGGAAAAGAAAGAAGAACAAGCGAGCATCCGATCGAGTTGCATGCAAGAAGAACAAGAAACCCTGATCAAACCAGAAGTGTTACATATGTCGGGAGCATGGGCACTTTGCAACGGATTGCACTGAAGCTTATGAACAAAAGTTGCAAGGTAGCCAAGCTTCACCAACAGGCAGTCTTGTTATGTGTGCCAGAATCTCATAAATAGGTTCCTCATGATGGGTGAATAAGAGTTTAGCTCATCAGCTGCAAGGATGTTATCCTCGTATAGGAGCTGTAGTAGCCGTGCAAAATAATGGTTGTACCCGTAAGGTTTTCCGAGGACTGACAAATGAGACGGACTAGAATGGTAAAAGAGTACCAGTGAAGTTCTCACGTAAATATGGATTTAAGTCACAGTTTGTGCTCAAGAAAGGTTGAGCTGGAAAGTGAAAGTTCAATAAATCCAATAATCAAGCAACATGTACCCAAATAATGTCAAGACCTCCACGCAATAAAGTATTTTGCCACAGAAACGTGGACGACAGATTTTCTTTTTAACCGACCAAGTCATATGACCCCCTCGATTCTTTTTGGTCAAAGACCATTGGTCGAGTTCTGATGCCAGCAGAAGAAATCGATAGTCTACCTACCCTCAAGCCTTAAGCCTCGATCTTAGCACGCTAACATCGTAAAACTGCAACGAACAAATCGCATTGCTTGAGTGATTCGATGGTTTTCGTTGTTCTTGTTCGGTGTTTTATGTTTGAGTGCTCCCAAATTAAAACCAAACATAAATACCAAGAATCAAAAATAAGAACAACTTAATGTCAAATCGCTCCCCGACCTATACCCAAACCCCTGCCGAGGCAAGCATCACATCAAGGAGATGTCAGCCCAGAGTCAAGCTAGTTAGAAGTTTTACCCAACCACAACAAAGGTCACAAGTCAGTTGGAAGTTTACACGAGACAAGTACAAAAGAGAAGTCAAGATGCCACTCACTGGCAGCTAACAACCAGCACGTACAAGAAAGCTTAACCCAGAAAGTGAAACAAATGACAGCTGGAACGATGATGAAGAAGTCTCAGCCGACAACACTATTGATCCAATTCGAGATTCGATAGTCCCTCACTGCGGAACCTTGTCAAGGACAAGCTCACATCACTGGTCTATGACGGCGCTGGCAAAGATCTGCAACTTATTAATGGATATCTTTGGAATATCCCCGAATGAGATCCGCAAAAGATCACCAGTGACATGGACTAAAGTAAAAATGAATCAGAAGGATCAAAAGCTGTCTATATGGCAGAGATATAAAAAAAAATCAAACTCTTGGGGAAAAGTACTAGTGATACACGAGTACTCAGAAGTCTTCCCGACAAACCATCAGCAAGCTACATGACGAAGACCAAGGAGTTTCCTCCACGGGCCAATTTCAGAACACCATGATCAGAAGCCAGTGTCAGAGTAGCGCAGCGGGAGCGTAGTGGGCCCTAACCCACAGCCCAGGATCAAGTGACTGATACAGTCAGTTAAGGAAAATTCAAGTTTGTCCTTGAGACGGACATAAGGGTCAAATGCCACACGCAGAAAGTGTGGGAATGAGACGCATCCATGACAGCCTTTCTGTCACTTGTTGTAAACCTCAGCGAAGACGCACGGTATTAAAAGCCGTACCATAAACCTGCAATGTCAGATGTTGGCAGAACCATGCAGAATGAAAGCAACAACCTCAGAAACAGTGCAGTATTCTCTCCAGGCTTTCTATGCATATGTCCATGATGACCATACGGTCAAAACCAATCCTCTCATCCGCTCCCCTTATAGCGGTAGACCTCGAGAATGATTGCATTCACATCAGTAATACCCAGTCAGTTGCTGCAAAAGCTAAAACATTGGAGCTTTTTAGCATGAGAAATCAACTAAATAGTTCCCACAGTGGAAAGGTGAATCTGGAGCTAAGTAACTACAGATCGCTAGCTCTGAAGCATATGTCTCCCAGAACCATGTTAAGGGAGAGTCTGCTAACCAGCTGCAATGTTTGTGCCATGTTCACTCCCATACCCTGCTGTAGTCAAGTCAATGCTCTCTTGGACAATCTTTAAATAGTCCAAGGTGCATTACCAGCTAATTTAACCTGTTAAGAGGACAAATATTTGGCTAAGGACAGTGCTGTTCTAAAGCTGAATCTTGACAGAGAGTCTGTTCCGGACTCATCCTCGAATCTGGTACCCTGTATGACGGATGTCAGAATTAAGCAGAGAAAGCGTCAGCACACCAGACCAGAAACAACGGTTTAGATCACCTGAGAGGATCATGAAGACAGTCACCGTATCGTACCCTGCATGAATCAGAGTGTTCAGAATCATCAGCTCTTCACAGGAAAATTTGTCAATCCAGCTAACAACCTCGCCCCGAGCAGTGTCCTGAGATGACAGAGTTCAAGGCAACCGTGCAGCAGCAACCAGAAAACCCTGAGTGAAAATCCTTTAAGTGGGGTAGGATTTTTCAGTCAGTGAGCCCTAATAACAATAATAATAATAAAACAAAACCCTGAAATCGAAACCTTAAGCCAGCCTTCCCGTGTTGAAGCAACCCGCGTGAAGGATCGACAGAAGTAAGAAGCTTTGCCTCTCCCAAGCCCTGCAATGAAGAAAATCTTCCATCAAGACTCGAGTGTTACAAGCGTCAGGTACGAAGACCCAAGAGAAGAACCGCTCCACCCAGAAGACCTTGCAAATCTCGAGGACGAGATTTCTTTTAAGTGGGGTAGATCTGTAATACCCTACTTTCCAGAGCTAAAAAGAAAAAGAAAAGAAGAAAATAATAAATAAATGAACTCAAAAAGAGATAAAAATCACTCCAAATTTGAACCTTTTCTAAACCCTTACCTCCATGAATTTTTCCAAAATAAAATTCACTAAATAAATTAAACTTAGTTGAATCTGGAAATTTTGAAATATAAAACTTGTGCTCAAGTGTTTGCTTTCATTTAAATAATGAACTAAAAATTGGAAGCTTTTGAATTTACAACAAATTAAATAAATTTGTTTCTAGTTTGAGCTAGTGCACATTCAATTTCCAAAAGTTTGAATTTTAAAACTTGCACAAATGTCACCATATGCATTTCTGCCTTTATTTGATTTATTTTGAGTGTTTGATCAAACCTTGTTTAAATACCAAAAAGTTTAAACAATTTCCAAAGTCTAAAAACTCCTGGACCGAATTCCCCCTTAACCTTCTTCCCGGCCCGGTCCACTTTCCTCTTCCCCTTCCTTTCCCACGGCCTGCTTCGGCCCGGCAGCCCAGCCAGCCCGCCCCCTCTCCCCACGTCGCCGACAGTGGGCCCCACCTGTCGGGACCTTCTTCCCCCACGCGGCACCACCGGGCGCCCGGCCCCTACCATCCGACCGAAGGCCCCGCGCCCGCCGCCGCCGCTCCCGTGTCGTGTCGCCGCGCCAACTGTGCTCCACCGCCTTACTCTGTGCTCCCCTGCCGCCTTTAAATGGACCGCGCCCGCCCCCCTTTCTCTCCCTTCCCGGCGTTCACCTCGCCTCTCCCTCTCTCTCTCCTCTCTCTCTCGGCTCTCCGGCCACCCTCTTCCGCCGCCGGCAGAGGCCTTCCCCTCTTCCTCCCCCTCGAGCTCCTCCCCGCTCACGCTCGCGCTCACCCCCGCTCCCTTCCTCTCTCGCGCTAAGCCAGGAGCCGCACCGCATCGATGACTAGGGATCCGGCGACCCCGCATCGACGCCGACCGCCCTCCTCTCTTCCCCTCTGGCTCAACCGAGGGCAACGGTGAGCATCACTTGCGCCCTCCTCTTTTCTTTTCCCCCGCTCTTTTCCCTCTTTCCCCACTCGCGCGCGAGTCCCATCGTACACCGCCGTGGTCCGCAACTCCGGCGAGCCATTGGTGGCCGCCCCCGTCGACTGTCGACGTCAACGTGTGCCACGCGTCGCTCCGCCTCCACGTCCTCATCCTCAGCGACGAGCTCCTAGCACCCCCAGCCACCGGACGCGTCGCCGGCGAGCATTCCGGCCACCCGCCGCCGCGCGCGCTGCCCCGGTCCACCATGGACCGGTGGACCGCCGCCCTCCTCCGGTCCACGGGACCCGGTGGACGCGGTCCACAGATTTTCCAAAAGAAAAATAACCACTCCTCTTTATTGCATCAGCATCACGCAATAAAAACCTTTTCCTATACAAAAAATAAATCCAGAAATCCCTGAAAACTCCCAGGGCCTGCAATTTGCAGATAGGCCCCTGACCTTTTAAATAATCATGTTTAAGCCCTGAAATTTTACAGAAAAGTACCTAAACTTTTCTGTAATTATGTTTTAGCCCCTGTCCTTTTACACCCAGACACCTAAACTTTTAAATAATTACAGATAGGTCCCTGGACCTATACTGTAATTACACTTAAGCCCTCAAAGGCCCTTTTATAATTTCATATCAACCCTCCAATCTTTAAAACTTCATATCTTTTTAACCCAAACTCCGTTTTGGGTGATTCTCGCGCCCACGGGTTCGTGGAATCGCGAAGTACCTCATGGTACTGACCATGAAGCCACACACCAGGTCTAGAAGGCATTGATCCCTAAAATACCCCTCACTTCTTATATTATTTCTCGATTAATCCTGCGATGATGATCACGCATGTCGCAAATATCTGCGCATGTAAACCTAACCCATCCTGTGATGCTATTCCGCCTAATATCTCCCGCACCTCTCAATTCATCTTCGTATAACTTATTCATTCTTTTGCTCGCTAGCATTAAACCTAGCAATCATTCGTACTATTCCACTTCCAACCTAGTACCCTTATCTTATCACAAACAAAATCTCGAACCTAACCTAAGGCAACCCTCGCTCAATCAAACCTAACCCATCTTGTGGTACTAATCTGCCTAATATCTTCCTTATCACAAACCCTACTTCATCCTTGTAGTCCGCATTCCTTCTTATGCCCACTATCTATAAACCTAGCCAACCTTAGTGTCATCTCACTTCCAATCAAGTAACCTATAACAATCATCACTCGATCAAACCTAACCTAGTATCCTCGCCCAACCCCTTTTGATTTATTGCTCTGCTCTTTTAATTGATCTTTTACTGGATCTTATTGGAGTTATCTGGTATTTAGTTGCCAGCTGCCTTTAATTGAAGCTGGCATCTTATCTGCAGTCATGCACTCATATCGCGCATTATCACGTACACACGCTGCATACCATCGCCTGCATTCATGCATGTTCTTTTAATAGAAATAATACAGAAGCTTGCATATTAGATATGCACGCAATCACCATCAATGAAGCATATGCATCTCATCACCTTCACCCCAAGACGTTCACCCAACGAAGACCCTATGCATAACCACACACCCATGTTCATATATTAGGGAAAATAGATAACTAATATTTTGTCTAGGTGAATATGGCCTTACAAGGCCAAGTATATCACCTATGACATGTAACCTGCTCTGCTTAGTATGCTGCATCATACATAAATCATGCCTCTCATCATTCATCAAGTTTTCTCGGATCTTAATCGGCTTTCCTCGATCTTTGTTTCTTTTGTTCCTTCATTTCTTTTGCGGTAGGTTTATACGTACTGTTTTATGCGGCTAGTTTACGCGAGAGTCGAGGAAGCGCCTGAAGATTTCGAAGAACCGCTGAGGACTTGAAGCTCGAAGACCAACCCAGAGAGACAAGCTCCAAGCGCGAAGACCAACTCAAAGACAAGTTCGAAGCACGAGGAGCAAGTCAGAGAATCGAGCCTCGAGTCAGAATTTGAAGATTAGGAAAGCGTTTGCAGGCAAGCCCTAACTCCTATTGATCATGCTGAACCCATGATTGCAAATGATCCTACTTAGAGCTTGTTTTCAAATGAAACCTGCATGGAATTTAAAATGATTTAAATGCTTAGAATGACCTAAGTTGTTGTTGATAGCCATTCCTTGATATTGCTTATCCAAATTCCCTTGATAAACCTAGGAATCCACCATCATTAATTCTTTAATGATGTGCTGGAACAATATGCTGCTTAGGACTCATTCACACTGTGTTTAATTAATCTTGCTCACATGATTTTTGGTGTAAAATGCGTGTGTCTTGGTGGTGTGTGTAAATGTGAAAATGGGTGGGAATAGTAAGTGCAACCCATAGTGGGGGTATATTTTAGACGGGAGCAAGCGAGGTAGTCCTCAGTGGGGAGGCTATCTCTGGGACGCTATCCCTCATTGGAGGGTAGCTATTGAAGATGCTTGCTTCGGTCGTATAAGGACCGGTTCGTGTACCGTCTGGCCTAGCACACAGTGCAACCACGAGGCTCCTTTATGGGGGGAGTTTGGAACCACACCCTACTAGTGATCGCCCGGTACCACCAGGAGGCAGAGTGCAACCGAAAGCCAGGAGAAGACTTTGACGAGATTGGCGTCGGGTCCGGCAAATGAAAGCGCTATGGCCAAGATACTATGGATTCTATTGATGTGAAGCCCCTGGTCGCGGAATTTTCGGGGTGGTACCGAGGTGACACTAGGCAGGTACGGAACCATTAGTATGCCAGTCCAAACCGCCGAATTCCGGGGAGGACGGTATACCCTTGTGGGTAAAGTGTACAACCTCTGCAGAGGATAAGAATCTATCCGGATAGCCGTGTTCCACGGTATTGGACAACGCGAAAA